>JAQQSW010014997.1:0-11983 GCA_028646575.1 Pseudocheirus occidentalis | reverse complement strand
AGAGCAGGGGAGGGGCTTTATGGTGGGATTGCTGTTTTAGGGTTGGGGCAGGGGCAAGATGGGGAGAAAATGTGTAATTCAAAAATGTAATGAAAATGAATAATGTAAACAAGAAAACAAATAAAAAAGAAATTAAAAAAAGAAATAACCTCAAATTATGTCAGATACAGCAAATTACTAGAAGGGACCTTATAAATGATTTCATCTAATCCAGCATTTCTCAACCTGTGGGTCATGTTCAATTTGTAACAATTAAAATGCATCCTCATATCATATATTTACATTATCACTCATAACAGCAGCAAAATTACAGTTATGAAGTAGCAGCAAAAATAATTTTGTGGTTGGGGGTCACCACAACATGAGGAGCTGTATTTAAGGGTCGTTGCATTAGGAAGGTTGAGAACCACTGGTCTAATCCATTCCTTTTAGGGATGGAGGGGGACCAGTAGTGATAGCTAATAACTAGTCTTTATATGATTCTTTAAAGTTTGCAAATAATTTTACAAAATGTTATCTCATTTGATCCTTAGAGCAATCCTGGAAAGTAGGTGCTATTATTATCCGAATGTTGCAGATGAGAAAACTGAGGCAGAGAGGGTAAGTGACTTGCCCAAGGTCACACAACTGGCAAATGTCTGAGGCACAATTTAAATTCGGTCTTGTCCATTGAAAGTCAAACACTTTATGTAGTAGAGTTGTGATTTCAAACTAGGTCCTCTGACTCCACATCTACTACATTACAGTGATGGAAATCCTAGATTTTCAGTCCACAATCACCCCATCTGGCGATTTCTCCTTTACAACGTCTTTTGTACGCATCCCCTTCTCTACTCTGACACCGCCCCCGCCTTAGTCCAGATCCTTATGGCTTCAGCCTGGATCTTTGCCATAGTCAGCTGGTGAGTCTGTCTGCCCTCATCTCTCTGCACTCTGCCTACCAAACAAACAGAACAAGCTAGAGACAGGAGAGTCAGGACACAAAAAAGTTTAATTAATGTCAGAGTCAGGATGACTAGGTGGCGCAGTGAGTAAAGCACCAGCACTGGAGTCAGGAGGACCTGAGTTCAAATCTGACCTCTGACATTTGACACAAAAACTAGCCATGTGACCTTGGGCAAGTCACTTAACCCCAATTGCCCTCCAAAAAATAAAACAAAAAAAAAGACTATTAATGTCAGAGTGAGGACAATGATATATGCATATTGAAACCATACATACACACACACGCAACACACACACACACACAGATGACTTGACTTGCTGGAATAAAGGCAGGTCTTATATACACCCTGGACTGGACCATGACAGTCAATTTTAGGTCTTGAGTTACTGTTCCCACAAACCCGGGGGCACAGTATTGTCTCGAGTCCTGGTGGTTGTGCCCACACGATGGGGCTCAGAACCAGAGTTTTGTGATGGGAACAGGAATACAGTGCCTGTCAATGACAACCATTATTACCTTTATCTTTACAAATCAGTAAACAGGCAAATAGAGGTAAAAGAGTTCGCCTAACATTACGCACCTAATACATCTCTACAACTGGATCAAAGAAGGGAGACTTATCGAGGGCAGAGGTTGGCTGGCTCCCCTACCTCATCAGCTCTAATGACACAGAATCGACCTTTCTATTCCACCATACACCCTCATGCATGTTTGTCATTATAAGCTAGTATTTAGTTAAAGCTCGCATTTATGTAGAATTTTCTGGCTATGGAGCACTTTAACATAGATTATCACATTTTAGGGGTATTAAAATTATGATGTTGAAAAAAATGTGGTAAGAACATAAGAAAAACATGCAAGTGTTATGAGAATTCACAGGAAAGAGAACTTCTAACTGAAGGGAAAAACTAATAACAGAGCCCTTCTTTCTACATAAAGAAGTCACAGTGCAGGGCGGCTAGGTGGTACAGTGAATAGAGGACCAGCCCTGGAGCCAGGAGGACCTGAGTTCAAATCTGGCCTCAGACACTTCACACACACACACACACACACACGCACACACACGCACACACACACTAGCTGTGTGACCTTGGGCAAGTCACTTAACCCCAACTACCCTCCAAAAATGCAAAAAAATAATTCACAGTACTTTAAGGGTAATATTTAATTAATAATTATAACATGCATGAGGAATTGGATTAGATTCATTATTATCTATATTTTATAGCTAAGGGAATTAAACTGATGTATGACTAGAGAAGAAGTATGATTTAGTGTATTGAATGACTAGACCTGAAATCAGAGACCTGGTCTTGAATTCTCTCTCCAACAGAGGACATAGCTAAGCCAACTTGTCTCTCTGAGCCTCAAGTTTTTTCTATTAAATAAGGATAATAATACCACCAATATAAGGTTATTATTTGTGCGAGATCATTTATGCAAAGCACTATGTTAACATAAGCTCATGTTATTTGTTCAAGATAGTAGCAGTGAATTCAAGTTTCTTGAGTAGCAAGACCAGGGACCACCAGTTCTGAGGAAAGCACAATCTTGTTATCACTGTCCCTTCTGGTTTCTACTATCTCAATTCAATTTCATGCAACATGCATCATTTATTAAACACTGACTGTGCAAAACATCACGCTGGCCCTGGAAATGCAAAGACATAAGTGCTTCCATTTCACTCTTCCTCCTCTCCTTTTTGAAGGCTAAGGTTTGTGAGCATGAATCTATACCCAGTCTTACTCATGCCTACCCTATTTCCTTACCACTAGATCCTTCTTTGAACTTCATTAAGGCTTTTATCACCACTTGACCAAAATGTTTTTCACTGAGTCACCAACGAATATCCTCTTAACCAAATTTGACAGCTGCCTCTCTGCTCTCTCTCCTTGGGACATGGTAGAACAATAATCTTTTCCTCTTTAAACACTCTTATAGTCTCAGCTTCAGGAGCACTGTATAATTCTATGCCTACTTTTACTTTTTTTTTCTTTTTGGAGGGGGGAAGGTAGGGGAATTGGGGTTAAATGACTTGCCCAAGGTCACACAGTAAGTTTTGTGTTAAGTGTCTGAGGTTGGATTTGAACTCAGATCCTCCTGACTCCAGGGTCGGTGCTCTGTTCACTGCGCCACCTAGCCACCCCTCTCCTTTTACTTTTGACATTAGGAAAGATCCTTGACTAGAGTCAGAGGTCCTGCTCTCTGACATTTGCTACTTAGTCCTTAATTTCCCCGTGACTCAGTTTCTTCAAATGAAGGGGATTAGATAAATTACCTCTGAGGTTGTTTCTACCTCTTAATCTATGCTCTTTGAATTCTATTCCTTCCTAGTCTTCTTTGCTGACATTTTTACCCTATAATTTACTTTCTAGCCACAGTTATAATTAGTTATTAAAAAAGTCCCTCAGTTGCTGTTATCTGACTGTTAGAAAATTTTCATTTATTTTTGTTTTATCTCCTCTTATTAATGCTTGTGAGATTAACTGGAGCTGGCACTCTACCATAGACTGTTCTCATAAACCGAGGAAAGTCAGTTCATAACCTCACTAGGACAGACACCAATTCCCCAGAGGCAATGTATACTGTGTACTGGCTCTGAAGCCAAGAAACTAAGTTGAAATCCTGGCTCTGCTACTAATTACATATGCAGCTTTGTTCAGCTCACTTCTACTCCTTAGGTCTCAATTTCTTCCTATTGTAGGGTGACATCACCTGACTTGTAAGGTTCTTCAGTCTTTACATAATTGGAATATATAGGCATGCAATGTTTGGGGGTGGATTTCACTCAAATAATTACTGCCTTTACTTAATTTTATGCATTTTTAAAAGTTATTAATTTAATCATAAGTAAGACAGATTCTCCTCTGAGAGATTCCACTAGGCAAAAAAAAAATCTACAGATTAAGTTACTTTAATTTTAAGACCTTATCTGTTTAGTAATGTCAGTTTGATGCTTTATAGTAATCATGGTTGTTTTGAGAAGGGAGACAGGATGATAAATATTAGAGAAGGAAGGGTGATTGTATAAAATTCCTCATTTTACACATATAAAGAAAATTGACATGCAGAGAAAGCAACTGACTTGACTAAGGTCCCAAGGAGAGTAAATTGCAGGGCTGAGAACTTGGTCTTCTGGATCTTGGTCTTCTAACCCCCAGGGCGACAATGGTCTTTAAGCTTCACCAGATGAATGCAGGAGTCATAAGAAAGATCCCCAAATGTCATTATTTCATCATGCAGGCAAATTACTTCTCTTTCAGTCTTTGTTTCTTCATTTATGAAATGTAGAAATAAGAATTAACATACCATTTTGCCAACTTTCTCCCTTTTCCATCAGGTAAAGCTTCAATCTACATCCCCAATAGTCAAACAATTTCAATAGCTCTAGAAACTATTATTTTTTCTCTTTGAAATACAGTTCCTTGAAAAGGCATACAAGTTCTTGCTACAATATAGTTTGCTAAAGGGGATTATCAGGACCATAAAGTATATGGTTAATGGATAAAGCATTAGCTTGTGAGTCAGAAGACCTTGTTCAAAGCTTGTCACTCACTAGCTATATGATATTGAATAAACACTCAACAAAACTGTCATCGGGGCGGCTAGGTGGTGCAGTGAATAGAGCACCGGCCCTGGAGTCAGGAGTACCTGAGTTCAAATCTGGCCTCAGACACTTAACACGAAAAACTAGCCGTGTGACCTTGGGCAAGTCACTTAACCCCAACTGCCCTCAAAAAAAAACTGTCATCTAAAAATTAAGGATAATAATCTGTACCTTCCCTAAAGGCCTTATAGTGTTGTCAGCATTGAATGAGATAATAAATGAGAAGACACTGTAAAGGGCTTATGACAATTAAGATACAATATTGGTATTATCCCTTTTCTCTTAAAGATGACAATATTAAAAGATTCCCTCAGGGGTTTTTTGCCCAATGAAAATATTTAAAAATTAAAAGTAATAATCCCATGAAGCAATCTTCCCAGGAATATGAGGACAAGGATTAACTGTAAGAGAATTTTTTAAAGGAAAATTAACTGTGACATAGAAGCTTGGGAATTCTAAAACATATCAAGCGATGTGGGTTCATATCCCGCCTTAGACTTTCCCTGTCTGTGTGATCATGGGAATGTGATCATGGGAATCCTTTGAAGCCTCAGTTTCTTATTCTTTAAAATGGTGATAATATTTGCCCCCCACCTACTTCACACGGTTGTTGCAAGCAGATTTCTTTGAACACTTTATAGCACTATATAAATGTGAGGTATTCCTAAGTGCATAATGAGCAGGGTTATGGGTTGCTTGAAAACATTTCCAGAGCAAACTGGAGCTGACACTTGTACTCTACTCCTCAAATTTTTAGAGCATTGCATTGCTGTTTTAATATAAGAAGCCAGCTATCTTAAATCTAAACAGAAAAAGCTCGCCTTTTAAGGGTTTATAAGAGCAATACATTCCTAATTTCTAACCGTGATAAGTTTATAGAATCTGGGGAACACACAAAATATACATGTATCTTTGTCCAGTTTTGGAAGATACTTTTAATGAAAAATTCATCTAGTTGACAGACTAACTTGAATCACTTATTCAAGATCCTATAAAACAACTAATTTCTCAAATCTTATCTCAAAATGCTAAGTTTATCATGTTTACAGGATTGTGATAACTGACTGAAAGAATCTTTGAAACTGGAAGAGACTAGACTAGTTATGTCACTGCTGGTGTTTGTCCTTCATCCTCAAGGAGAACCATGACATGAGGGAAGTGATGCCATGACATGCAAGTGAATTGGATTTAAGTGAGGAAGGGCTATGCAAAGTCACCAGCCTCACTTTCTCCTCTGGAACCATCTGGGTCCAGTGCCAGATATGGATCAAGACAAGTGGAGATGGCTTTTGTATTTACTAAAGAACAACAGGCTCTCTTTAACCAGGTTAACAAAAAGGAATTCATGCCAGTTTTCAGTATAATACAAAACGAATCTCAAAACAACAACTAATAGAAATATCACCTAAATCACATCACTTATCTGTGTTTCAGTTTCTCAATTTGTGCATTGAAGATGGTAGAATTTGTTAGTCAATGGTTTGTTATTGTTGGAAGGCATTCTGGAAATTCAAGGGTAGAAATCCCATTGCAAATATCAAGTTAGTGCTTGTTTCAAAACCAATGATGGATATCTAGGATAGAGTAAAGTATTATGCTCTCCCCAGTTCTGCTTCTATTATTTTTTTACGTTATGATCCCAGGAAAGTCCCTTATTTCTGTATTTGCTTATTACAATAGTCAGTTGTCAAATGAAAGCTTATTTCAACTAAATTGAATATTGGGTTATGTAATCCCAACCATCCTGATATTTTCCCTTCACATAATTGTATAGGTCTTACGAAAATAAATTTCAGTTTTAATTTGCTGGCCAACAGAAAAAAAGTTTTGATTAATGTCTGCAGGTTATATTAAAATTCCCTTTTTTGAATAATATTTTATTTTCCCCCAATTACATGTGAAAACAGTTTTTAATATTCATTGTATTTTTTTAAGTTTTGAATTTCAAATTTTATACTTCCCTCTCCTATCCCTTTCCTGAGATGGTAAGCAATTTGATGCATGTTTTACATATGCAACCATGTAAAACATTTCCATATTTTTCAATTAAAATTCTCCCATGAAAAATATACCCCAAGAAGGTTAAATAAATAAAAATCCCATATATATCTTTCCTTCTGTGTGTATGAATATTCCCAGCAGCAATTGTTGTGGTGATAAAAACTTGAAACAAAGGAGATACTCACTTCCTAGAGAATGGTTGGACAGAATGTGTTATATTAATGTATGGAATACTATTGAACTGTAAGAAATGAGGGAGTAGAGAAATCTAGGAAATTTTGTAGAAAAGGATTCAGAACAAACAAAGAAGAACAAAAAGAATAATGCAAACAAGGGCTATGATCATTTTTTAAAAAACAGCTCTAAAAGACAAATTCTTGGCCATCACCAATCTTTGGTTCCAGAGGATAAGTAATGAGATACTTTTCCTTCCTTGAAACAGAGATGCTGGAAATCATGGGTATGGATGGTGTCTTATACTGCTTTTCTGTCTGCCACTTTTCCTTAAAATTTTATTTTCAGAACAGTTTCTGCAAGTTTCCAGGACTTGGGAGATAATCCTTTGAAGGGAGTCAGTGAGTATAGCTATAGAGGGTCTATTTCATCTCTATTCATCTCTTAACATCCCCCCAAACCTCAATTAGGCACAAGATATCATCTCTTCCCCCCCCCTTCCCCAAATCCTACACAACCGTAATTACCAGCCCTGTGCCCTGAGGGAACCATCTCATTCATCCATGGAAGTTTGCAGGAGAGGCTACCTTTGTTATAAGAAAATATTCAAGAGGAAAATGATTATGTTATAAAATAGAATAAATAGATGCATAGGTCATGGGCAAATCCACAGTATATAGAATTGCTTATCAGACTTGCATACCATCGTATATTGCAATGGCAGGAAAGGAGCATTCTTTAAATTGAACTCTTCCTTTTACTTTGTCTGAGATCAGGATTGCTACTCCTGATTTTTTTCACTTCAGCTGAAGCACAATAAATTCTGCCTCAACCCTTACCTTTACTCTGTGTGTGTCTCTCTCTGTTTCAAGCGTTTCTTTTAAGCACCAGATTGTAGGATTATGGTTTTTAGTCCCCTCTGCTATCTGCTTCTGTTTTATAAGAGAGTGAGCTCCTTTCATAACTGTGAGTTCCTTTGCCTTTTCAGAATATTGTGTTCCATGCTCTGGTCCTTTAATGCTGTAGCTACCAAGTCCTGTATGATCTTGATTAGGACTCCCCAATATTTAAATTGTTTCTTTCTAGGCATGTGTAGTACTTTTTCCTTTAGCTGATAGCTCTCCAATTTGGACATAATGTTCCTTGGGGTTTTTATTTTGGGATCTCTTTCCTGAGGTGATCAATGGATTCTTTCAATGCCTATTTTGCCCTGTGGATCCAGGACATCACTGCACTTTTCCTCGATAATTTTTTGAAAGATGCTGTCCAGGTCCTCCTTTTGATTGTGGCTTTCTGGTAGTCTGATGATTCTGACATTGTCTCTCCTTGAATTATTTTTTGAGGTGATTTGTTTTTCCCATGAAATCGTTTACATTTTCTTCCATTTTTCCCTCTTTTTATTTTGTGGATTGATTCTTGATGTCTCATAGAATCATTAGTTTGCACTAGCCCAAATCTAATTCTTAAGGTGTTATTTTCCTCAATTAGCTTTTGCATTTTCTTTACCATTTGGGCAACTCTTTAAGAGTTATTTTCTTCAGTGGATTTTTGTATCTCTTCTCCCATTTGACCAATTCTACTTTTTAAGCAGTTTTTCAGGCTTTTGGTTATTTTTCCATAATTCTCTTGCATCACTTCAATTTCTTTATTCATCTTTTTATTCTACCTCTATTAAATGATTTTTAAACTCTTTTGAGCTGGGTTCTTTCTGGGCTTGAGATCACTTTCCATTTTTCTTTGGGGTTTTGCCTATAGGTGTTTTGACACTGCTGTCCTCTTCTGAGTTTGTGTCTTGGTCTTTCCTGTCACCATAGCAGCTTTCTATGGTCAGATTCTTTTTTGTTATTGTTGTTTTCTGCTCCCTCTTCCTTTTTTGGGGGGGGGGGCTTTTTCTTTTCCTTTAAATTTCAGCTCTGCACTCAGGATGGAAGAGGTACTATTTCAGGTTTTTTGTGCCATTGTCGACCCTGGCTGTTTACTTGACCTTCAGGTGATATTGCTCTGAGGTCCACAAGGGACCCTTGTATCTGGAGCTGTGCTGAGGGATTGGGGTAGTGGGGTAGTGGGTGACTGGCACTGCTGGAAGCTGTAGAGGTCTGGCTGCTTACCTGGTGCTGAGCTGAGGTCCTAGTGGTAAAGGACCTCACCTTTAGGCATGGGCTGAATCTTAGTGGGGTGTTTATGTATTTCTCTGGGGCTACACTGAAGGCCAAAGAGGTCTGGCTGCTGAAGGGTCCCTGTTTGCCCAGGGCTAGGCTGAAGCATGTAAAGGTCTTGACACTGGATGCCTTTTTGCCTGGCACTACACTGCATCATATGGAGGTCTGATCTGCTTTCTTTTTTTTTTTTGGAGCAGGGGGAGGCAGGACAATTGGGGTTAAGTGACTTGCTCAAGGTCACATAGTAAGTATTAAGTATCTGAGACCAGATTTGAACTCAAGTCCTCCTGACTCCAGGGCTATTGCTCTATTCACTGCACCACCTAGCCAGCCCCTGACATGACTACATGACTTCTTTTTTTTTTTTTTTTTTTGCTTTTTTGGAGGGCAGTTGGGGTTAAGTGACTTGCCCAAAGTCACACGGCTAGTTTTTTTGTGTTAAGTGTCTGAGGCCAGATTTGAACTCAGGTACTCCTGACTTCAGGGCCGGTGCTCTATTCACTGCGCCACCTAGCTGCCCCGCTGACATGACTTCTTGTCATGCTGGAAAATACCTGTTTATCTGGGAATACATTGAAGAAAGTAGAGGTCTGGTCACTGGAAAATGCCTGTTTGTCAGGACTAAAATGAAGCACTTTGTAGTTCTCAGAGCTGGAGTCTGCTGATTACTCTAGTTGTGCTAAGGCACATGGGATGTAGGGATGCCGGTGCTGGTGTTAACTTGCTCCACAACATTGGAACTCAGGATCTTTCACTGGTTTCCTGAGGTAGGGCTTGTTGCTGGTTTGCTAGGACACTTTCTATTCTGGAATATGGTCCTCTTTTACCTGAGTGAGATGGACCTTTCTTGCTGATCTCCCAATTTTCTTGGGCTAAATTTTTTTCACCCCTTTTTTTGCTGGTTCTGTTGCTCCAGGAGTTATTTTGAGACACTATTTTAGGGTTGTTTGGAGATGAATACGGGAGGATTACAGTGATTTACTACTTACTCCACCATCTTGGCTCCCAATATAAATATTTTTATACATAAAGAATTTTTTCATTTTTCTTTGATTTCTTTGGGAAATGGGCTCAGTGGTGTCATTTCTAACCTAAAAAGTATGTATAGTTTAGTAACTTTGGGGGCATACTTCCAAATTGCTTTCTAAAAGAACTGAATTAGTTCAAAACTTCACCAACAATTCATAAGTATACCTGTCTTCCTACAGCACTTCCAACATTTGTCATTTTCCATTTTTAAACTTGATGCCAATCTTATGTATATAAATTGGAATCCAAGAATGGCTTGAATTTACATTTCAACATACTTATGTTACAATAGTCATTTGGAGCATTTTTTCATATGTCTACAAATTGCTTGGATTTCATCCCTTGAAAAAACTACCTCTTTAACTTTTTTTCTCAAAGAAATACTTTAATCATTTATCATCAGGGCATTTATCTTTTAAATTTTATTCAGTTCTTTGTATATCTTTAAAATGAGCACTTTATCAGAGACAACTGCTGCAAAGATTTTTTATGGGCATTGGATTTTTACAAACAAAACTGAACCAGACGCTTATATGATAGTTTTTGAGCCTCTGCAAGGTGAACTTCCAGACAAAACAAGTTGTTGAGGTCTAATGAAAACAGTGACATGGTATATTGGTGTGTTCCACCCCTTCTGAAGTGCATGACTCCTCCCTGACTTTGTGCAAATGTGACCTGATAGTTATTAACAATGAACCACAATTTTGGAGCTACTACTTTGGAAGATGCCAGACCAACTTTATTGGGTTCCAGGGAGGTATTAATATGTTCTCTGTTACCCTGTAAAGCTTTTGCCATTAGTTTTAGAAAACCCATAAATGCAAAATTTTTACTAGCTTTCCTACCATCTCAATAACTGAAATATGGCCATTTGCCAAGTGTTTTTACATATATTATTCCTTTGGAGCCTCACAACAGCCCTGTGAGGTAAACAGAATGGCATTATTATGGCAGTTTTACTAGTAATAAAATAGAATTAGAGGAGTTATGACTTGCCCAAGAAAACATAAGACATAAGCCAGGATGAGAACGTTGGCTTTCTGACTCCTTGTCAAATTATGCTTCCCTATACAACTTGCAAGTTAGACTACCACCTAATCATACCTTTTCCAGCAAATACCCTTTCTCTCTTAGTCATACCATCTCTCTCCAGTCTCTTTCTCCCAACTAGCTTCATCTTATCCAAAGTCCTTCATATTAAAGATTGATAAGTTCACCCTTCCTTGAAGATGTGGACTACTGCTGTTAGTCAGAGCCTGTAGAGTTGGAAGAAATAGGAACACAAACCTAATGGGGAAATAATAAGTAATCAGTGTGGCTTCAGAGGAATCTGGTCCAGCATTGCTACTGTCACTTATGATACTTTGGGCTAGTTACAGAAACCCCTTAGGATCTCTAAAGATTTGGAGCCAGAAGAGGCCCATTTGACAATCCGGTGAAGTCTGTAGATCTCTCTACAGAATAGTGTTTTTAAAAAAATACATAAGATTATATAATATTGCAAAGTAAGTCAGTTATGTTAAAATAAAGATGTACTTGTCCATTCAAATTCATAGATACCTCTGAAATCTCTCCATATAAAGTATGTGACTTTAGATTAAGAACCCTCACTTAAGAGGTCACCTATTTCAATCTACTTATTTTTCATATAACTTTACTTCTGCTTGGGACAGTTTTTCTAAAGGAAAGCCCCCTGCTGTGCACTGCATATACACAGGAAGATGTGACCTATGATCGGCTGAAAGAATGTTGAATATGATACTGCATACCTGTGTAAGGGACTTATTGAATTTGCTTTTTAAAATTACTATGGAAAAATATATAGTGGACACTCATTGGAAAGAGGATCTGGGGTGGAGTTCAGATATTTTTGAGTGGCAGGATAGATGGAATCTTCAGAGCCATAAACATGTATAGGAGGAGGGCGGAGCCAAGATGGCTGCGTATAAGCAGCAAAGCACCACAGCTCCCACACAAACACGCTAAAAAACTCATAAAATGGGACGCTAAACAGATTTTCAAGCTCCAAAACTCTCCACAAGACAGAAAGCACATCTGTTGCTACAG
>JAQQSW010014996.1:0-11984 GCA_028646575.1 Pseudocheirus occidentalis | reverse complement strand
ACCTTTCGTTAATGAGCTCCTCTGTACTCAGCTAGGCTGGTTTTCAGACAGCTGCTTATCAGATGTATTGATTTTTACCTTAAACAAATGAGGTAATCACATCTTTCTCAAAAAGAGTTAATCATAGTGAGTGAGCTGTAGGATAATATGTATGTGTACATATGAGTGTACATACATACATATGTGTGTATATGTATGTGTGTGCGTTCCTCCCACCACCTCCTTCAAAGACATTTAAGTAATCTAAATAATTTCAAAATTTCGAAACACATCTCCTGATTTGTTTTAGTTTTCAACCTTAAAGCACCAGAAAAACAACAACAAAACTTTAGAGAACCATCTGTGCTAACAAATATATTATAAAATAAATAAGTTTCAGAGAAGTCATCTTCTTTGTACCTAACTGACCCTATATTTCTTCACAGAATATTAAAGGGATATATAATCTTAGCATTATTTAAATGCATCTAAAATTTTTCTCTTTTTTTCCTCTTAGTCCAGTCAACTGAAATTTCATTGGCAATGATGCTGTGCACAGCATGAATAAACTTTAAAATGGTGCTTGAAAATTTTGAAGATATGAACTCAATATGCAATTCTAGTTGTGATGGAGGCAAAATCATTTTACAAATGAAAAAAATGATTTGTCTAAGAGACAAGGTTTTTCATATTTCAAGTGAAGAGTGGCATTATTAATCCAGTTACTTTAGTCACACCAGTCCTATGCATTGCTACCTAAACACTTTAGGCATAATGAGTGACATTAATCAGCAAAAATAAGAAAGAATACAATATTACATACACCCTGTACTTACATAGTGTTACAGGGGAGATAGGGTTCTAAACTTTGAACCCTGGTTTTGAATAATGCTTCTGATACAAACTAATTACATGACCTTTGCCCATGGGTAAGTCATTTAACTTCTTAAATCTTTTAGTTGGTCAAATGAATAAATGTATGGTGATAATGTGTGTAAAGCACAAACTTTAAAAAGTTATATAGTATGTAGATGCCAGCGATTTTTATTACTAGTCTATCTGAGGCATACAGAAACAAGCAACAGATTCCTTAGTAGAATATTTAGATATCCAGCATCCTTTGTTGTGGAATTTACAGAATTCCCCAGAATTTACAGAAAGATATTAAACTGATACCTGAGAAATTTTCTTATTTGTTTTCTTTCTGCTGGAACAGAGGTTTATAACATGATTGCTGCAGTATGGTGAAAAACACTATCATCTTTCAGTTGGACAGGCTTATTTATTATCATTCAATTTATGGAAGGTATAAAAAATAAAAATAACTGTTACCAGGCTCCCTGTTGTACACAGCTAGATTCCTCACTAAGCTTTATGTACCAGATACTAATACTTGCTTCAGTGGTTGGACAAAAACATAATCAGTTATATTTATGTTACCACTTTCCTCTGCCTCATCTCCTTGAAGATGGTCTATCTTCCTGTCAAGCCAAATAGCAATCAATACAGTAGGTGAAAAACAGACTTCATGGCTCCCAAAACCCACAGCTATTTTTCCACCCCTCCCAGGAAAACTCTACTAGACTCTATTAAACTCTACATGGGTCTCAGGCATGAGATTGGTCATAGAACAGTTCTCTAACTCTGAGTTTGAACATTGACTGATAGATGATATGGCTCCTTATCACAGGCCCTAATATTGGTCTTCCCTGACACTAGATGCAACTTGGTTATGTTGGAATATATTTGTGAGTGAGCTTAAAATGTAAATGCATAGATATAGCCATGTGTTTTAAAACTTGTTTTTTTGTTGATTGAGAAAGTTTTTCTTCAGAAATTGCTGTGTATTTTTCATAAACCAGTCTAGTATTATAATACATGAGAGTTTGTGTAAAGAAGAGACAATATCAAGAAATTCAATATTTTATTTGTTTATAAATAATTCATTTTGTGACATTTTGTATTTGTGCAAAATACTTAGAGCAGCACATTTATGGTAACTAAGATCTAGGAACAAAATGGGTACATTTTTATTGCTAATATCTGAGCTTATTTTGATGTGTGGAATATAATTAATTTTTTAAAAAGAGAACTATAACAAATTCAGAGGAACATGGGAAGACGTGAGATACAGAGGTGACATAGAATCATAACAATAAGATGGCAATATCTAAAATGTTTGGTTAAAGGAGAGAAATATTTATTACTAGGAGTAACTTGTACGAAGAGGGCAGAAGCCAAGTCCCAACTGATGAATAGATCAATCAAATTTTTTTTTATACATTTTATAACCATTCCAATTCAGAATAACCATGTCACAAAACTTTATGATGTCCTTTTATTACCATCTATATGTGAGAAAGGGTTATAAATGCAAATTGACAACAAAGGGAACAGGGTCTATTTACATTTTATAGTCTCAAGATATGTTTTTCTCCTAAGATGAGGGAGAGCTTATCTGGCGGTCCCTGAGAAGTTGCTGACACAGAAAAAAGAACTGTAAAATCAATCAAAGTAATTTGTTTGAATAATTCAGACTTTGAACAAAATATATTTAATGATTATCAAAAATAATACATCATTATGGCATTATAAACAAAACTAAAAGACAATTGAATTCAGACGATCTGAAATAATGTCTTGATCTCAGAGAAAGGATGATTAATAGTTTTCCTTTTTCTTTGCAGAGATGCAAGAGACTATGGGTTCATGATGGATCTAAGAGTCAGGCATCAATAATAATAATAATATGACTGCTTACCAGATATATGATTACTATATGCACACTGGTGCACTTTCATATGCATACTTTCAAAGTGCTTTATAATTATTACTTCATTTGATCCTCACAACAATCCTTGGAAGTAGATACTATTATTATCCCCATTTGATAGACAAAGAAACTGAGGAAACAGAGATTAAGTGCTTTGCCCAGAGTTCCACAACTAAAGTGCCTGAGACTGAATTTTAATTCAGGTCTTTCTGACTCCAGGCTCAGTGTACTTGGAAGACACTATTGTTTTATTGTCTGTTTTACTTAGGTAGTTTTCCTTGAAATAAAAAAGAGTCCTAAAACATTATATATACTGTGAAAGAACTAGCCAAGGAAAGAAAGACAGCCACCACAACTAAACATTTATTTTTTTAAAGCATAAAACTGTGGTTTTTGTTGTTTAGTTATTTTTCATTAGTGTTCAACTCTTTGTAAACCCATTTGGGGTTTTCTTGGCAAAGATACAAGGATGGTTTGGCATTTCCTTCTCCAGGTCATTTTACAGATGAGAAACTGAGGCAACAATAGTTGTGAATTGCCCAGGGTCACAGAGCTATAAAATACCTGAGATGTGATTTTAACTCAGGAGGATGAATCTTCTTGACTCCCAGGCACTCTATCCACTGCATCACCTGCCTCCAAAATATGTTTATTTTAGGGCCAATTTTGATACCATTAAATTCCTGCCAGGTGGTAAATATTTGGAAAATACTGACAAAATATATTCTGGGCCTAAGAAAGAGATGCATAAGAAGTCAATTAATTTTGTTTCTTTTTTTCTTACACTTTTGGAGAGTGTGTTTGTTTTCCCTCAGTTCATACAACCTAATGAGCATATAAATATATAACTCCAGAGAGTAGATTAATAAAGCAGTTTGAAATAGGCATTACAGCTGGAAACATACATCACTTTCCCATTTTATGGTTTACTCTTTCTTGACCAAAAAAGGATGTGTGCTGTAATTTTTACAAAACTTTGTAGTGTTTTTTTTATCTGTCTTCCTTCAATTTAACATTGCTTTCATTATAATTATAACCATCATGTATATTGTCATTTGGACTATGTTTCCTTCATGCAACATCAAACACATTTTTTTGTAAATTCATCATATTCATCATTTTGTAAAGCACAGTAATATCTCTTTATATTTTTATGTAACAATTTGTCTTCACCAATTGTTGGACATGAAGTTTGTTTCCAGCTATTTGCTTTCAAAAATACTATCACAAATATCTTTGTACATATAAGTCTTCTATTGCTATAATAGCATCCTTGAATTCATATGTCCTTCAGTGGTATCTCTAGCCATATCAACTTTTTTTGTATAGTTCCAAATTATTTTATAGATTGATTGGATCACTGCATAGTTTTATTGACAGTAAATGAGAATGCTTCAAGAAGAAGACTAATCAATCTTAAAATCAAACCAGAAGAAAATTAACATACTAACAAAATCTTGCAATATATTCCAAACACAGGGAAAGAATTTTCAAATATAAGGACTAGAAAGTAACGTAGAAATCATCTTCATTTTGTAGATTAAAAATAACAGCTGAGTCACAGAAATTAAGCCCAAGGTTAAAGAGAAAATTAATAGCAGAGGTAAGATTAAAGTGTATGTCACCTGAACACTCCTGACACTGACACAGAGCATTCTTCCTACTAAGTCAAGTTGTTTATTTGCCATTTTGAACCTGATTTATCAGTAAATTGCCAGAAATAAATATATATATATATATATATGTTTTCATTCAAATATAAAGAGGTTCATGAAGCACTATATATGTGATTTCCCTAATGACCCTGTGAGATATATACTCTATTTATGCATGTATTATATCCCCATTTTACACATGAAATACCCAGGGTGATACAACTATTAAGTGTTTGAGGCAGGATTTGACTTAAGGTCTTCCTTACTCTAAATTCAACTTCCTTGTGAGTGAAAGAAGTGAAAATTTCTCAGACTGTACTCTAAAATCTAGTAGGGCTTTCCTGGGAAACAGGCCCAAGTGCCCCTTCCCCGGAAATCACATGATTTTCAAGGACTCAAAACTCAGAGCAGTAGGGACACCTCAGTATAAGATATGCCAAATAATGACAGAAGTGCTTTCTCAAATGTACATTGGGTAGAGATAGAGGATCTCTGATTGAGGCAGGGAGACTACCCAAACATTGGTCAGCTGAGACGTGTGAACTTCACTCATTAAGTCAGGCCCTAAAGTTACTGGAAAAAAGGGAAAGGAACATACACTTGGGGAGTGGCATATGTATTTGGAAAGATGTGGGAAGAACAGGGAATGATCAATAGCATAGGAAAAGAACTGGCTCATACTGCTTTAATAAGCAAAGTTTTGGAAATCCCTGTTATCACCTGAAGCCATTGATATTATACATGTTAATGGCCATCAGTCAGGACAGTCCTTTGAGGCCAGAGGAAACCACCTTGCAGATGAGAACGCTAAGAGGGGTGGAGAGGAAGGATCAGGGCAGAAAGACCCTCATTTGGTCTTGATCCCTTCATTTCCTCCCACTCTCCCTTCCCCCTTCTTTTCTCAGGAAGAGAAACAGAAGGCCCAAATTCTTGTGGCACAAGAGGATAAATAGGGACACTGGTTCCTCCCTGATGGTCAAGAGATCTTGACCAAAGCAAGTATGAGACAGGTACTAATCTCTTGGGTTGAGGAATTTCCTGTGCCTGGGCAACTGCACAGGCAGTTAACTGAATCCTGCTTGGCAAATCATTCCTAGATATGGGAGGGTGAAGAGGATAGGCTCAGACCAGGCGACACATTTCACTGCCAGAGTCCTTAAATCTCTGGCCCAGACCTTAGAAATTACATGGGAACTCCATATTCTTTGACACCTTCCTCTTCTGTCAAGGTGGAAAGGATGAATCAGGAAATAAAGACACAGCTCATTAAACTGACAATTGAAACCCAACTACCATCCATTAAGTGCCTCTCACTAGCCCTTGTCAGGATTAGAACTAAGCCTAGGAGAGATGTTGGACTATCTCCTTATGAACTTCTGTATGGGCATCCATATCCTGAGGGGAATAAAAAAAACCTGGGATCTTATTTTGGAATGCAAAGACAAATTTCTTAGAAATTATGTACATGCTTTGGTAAAACATCTCAATGCTTTACAGAGCAAAGTTTTAATTACTAAAACTCTGCCATTGAGGTTCCTGGTGCATTAATACTAGCCTGGAAATTGGGGATTGATATGGATGTGTAAAGAGGAGAAGCTTATGCTGTTTTGGGAAGAACCTTTCCAGATTCTGTTGACTTCAGATATGGCAGTCCAGACTAAAGAACATTGGTGGACATACCATATTCTGGTAAAGGGACCTGTGAATCCTCCTACTTAATGGACTATTGATCTCAAAGATTTGGGGGAATAGAAGTTGCATCTTTGGGCAAGCCAACTCTTACAGGCTAAGCTCATGAGCCCTGAACACTTACCTATAGTAACTCCTTTTCTGCTTATAACTATACTAGTGGTTGGAATCCTTGTTTGTTGGAATCCTTGTTTGTGTCTCTGTCCCTTTTGTGTAATTCTTTTACTTAAAACAAGAGTGTAATACTGTGGGATTTACCTTTACTCTCCTTCTGGTCAGTATACCCTTTATCTAACTAGCCCCCATTCCCTGGGTACCAAAAACAGCTTTGAACAGCTACTAGCACAGCGGCCCAGGTCTTTAATGTGATGAATTATTGGAATTGTGGGGGACCACAGCTTGAGCAATGGTCCTGGGGCTTGCTACCTTTGAGAACTGAGTGGCTTTTAAGTAACCTCTCTTTAATCCACAATGAACCTGGTTTCTGGAGATTAGCAGAAAGTCATCAGTGGAAATTACTGAGTCAGAAAAAGGAAAATATTTCCTGAAGCAGCAAGAATGGGGATCCCAGTTGGAATTAGTCAATATAAATGGACATATGGGACTGAAAAGCTGAACAAACCTATAAACTATACAGTGTAGTTGAGAATGCAGTTTACAACCTTAAGAAGGGAGCATGACAAAAGGGTCTGTTTATGGAAGTGTTCCTGTTTTAAAAATAGTACTATAAGTAATTTATCCAGACTTTTAGGAAAGGAAGAGCCACCCATCTACTTCACTTTTAGGGGAAATGACTCAATCATATATTCAAGGGAACAGCCCACTTTTTAAGAGGCTGTTACTGGATTTGTGGGCTGTTTACACTCTCTTACCTGTCAACTGGGCTGGCATTTGCTATATAGGATTGGTCAGGCCAAAATTTTTCTTCCTGCCAGACCAGGATGGAGGTCAGCTAGGTATAAGACTATATGATGCTTTGAGGAAAACAAAGAGAGGTACAAATCTTGATACTACCCTGACTGGAACAGGTGTTGCCAACAGCTTGGGTGAGACTTGGTCCCCCAAAAGAATTCAGACATTTGGAGTAGTCATTTGGGCACAAGATGGCAGCTGGAGGCACAGGACATCCATCTATATACTTAACAGATTAATTAGGTTACAAGCAGTAGTGGAAATCATTACCAATCGAACAGCATAGGCTATAGACCTCCTGGCTAGTTAGGCCACCCATACTTTAGAAATGGTTCTCCAACATAGGTTAGTTCTAGATTTTCTATAAGCAGCAGAAGGGGGAGTGTAGAGAAAACTAAATCTCTCTAACTGCTCCATGAAGATAGATGAGCACAGGCAGTTGATAAAGGGTATTACCCAAAATATTTGAAAATTGGCTCATGTACCCATTCAGAGTTTGGAAGTCTCCCTTTGACACCTTGTGGTAGTCTTGGTTTGGGGGAAGCTGGCCCTTTTGTTTTAGCCATATGGTTATAGCCATAAGTAGTGTCATCCTACTTCCAATATGCCTCCTCTGCATAATGTAATTGATTGCTGGAATAGTCCGGAACACTTACTCCAAAATGATAAGGCTAAAAAGGACAGCTGAGGAGACTGTATAATTGATGTTGTTAAAAGGACAAGAGTAGACTCCAGTTGACCATGAAGACAGGCCTAACCCTGAGGGTCTAGAAACTGAGAAAGATGAGATTTCAGAAGGGGCTTATCAGCATTGGTGTGAGAAGTTTTTAGGGAGTGAAAATAAGAGGAGGGATTGAATGAAAGAAGTGAAAACTTCTCAGACTACTCTAAAATCTAGTAAGGCTTTTCCTGGGAAACAGGCCCAAGTTCTCCTTCACCAGAAATCACATGATTTACAAGGACTCAAAACTCAGAGCAGTAGGGAGACACCACTCTCCTCAGTGATACCTCAGTAAAAGATATGCCAGATAAGAACATGAGTGCTTTCTCAAATGTACATTTGGTGATCTACTATTTCCTTGTTCCTGTACTTCAGGTAGATTGCCATGCTTAGATTGTGCACCTGACTTCCAGGCAATGGAAGAAAAAGGTCAGAAGCTGGGGGAGAATTCCATGTTAGGGCTTTATAATTTTGCCATTTGCTTTTATAAATTGCTTCTCCTCTGTGACTATTTGTCAGAAGTGGGGAGATAGTTGTCCCTTTTCAAAATCATAATAAACCATTCTTTTCTGCTTCCTACCTTGAGAAGCCTCTGTGTATTATTTGGGTAAGGATCTCCGTTGCACAAATATGGGGTGCACAAACTTACATGCTATGTCACTAAGCTAATATGTATACTTACATGTGTACATGCTGTCTCTCTAAATATAATTCAAGCTCTTAAATGGTAGGGACTACTTTAATTTTGCTTTTGTATACATAACACTTAGTCAAGTCCAGTCTGTGTGAGATGAAAGAGTTCAGAGTTTGAATATAAGGTCAGAAAAGGTCTTCATTCTTTCTCATGAGAAAGGACCTTGCCCCTGCTGCCCACATGACAGCAGGGAGAGAGTGACAGGTAGAAGCCAGCCCATGGTTATATAGTAAACCCAACTCCTCAACTGGCCCTTACTCCCATTGGTAGGGGGGCTGACCCATGGCCTAAGTGTGGGGTAATCTCTCTGAGACAAAGGACCTCAAAACATGTGGGTGTCCAATGAAAACAGTCTTAACCTTATTTGAATTATCTTCTGATGAGCTGTCTCTTGGGAAGGGTCTCCATTGCTCTTAGCCCCAGACCACTTGTGGGTGAAGGGAAGGTCTAGACTTGAGAATGAATTATATTTAAGTGAGACAGAACTGCATAAAATCATCAGTCCCCCACTCTTTCCTCAAGATTTATCAGTCTTCAGTGTCAGAGAAAAAGGTCAAGGTGATAGATGCTGGCTCAAGAAATAGGGGGTAATCTTGGCCTTTGTAAATTAATGTCTTTCCTGGGTCTCAGTTTGTCTGAGGAAACTCCCCTTCATTGACTAAAGGACAGGTAAGAAATGAGACAGGAGATGGCCCAGTTTACCATCACAGCAGTATTCATCTGGGAAAGTAAGACCCTCAGAGTTTCTGAGAACATAACATAATTGCTATTTATATTCACTTTAAGCCATCAAAACCCAGACAAGGAGCTATCAAGGCTAAGGCTTGTGCCTATTATTGGCCATTCAATGAAAATCAGAGTCTTTGGGGTTTATAGGAGTGGTCAAGTGCCTCCTATTGAATTGCAAAGGATTTTAAAAGCAGCTTTTTTTGAGCTTCACTAAAGAAAACTGCAATTCAAAGAGTTGATTATGCTAGCATTAAAAGGAAAGTATAGTAAATAATTAGAAAGTTAAAAAAACTCTAGCCCTTAAACTCTAAGATATCTTACAAAATATAAGCAACCAAAATTATATTCCTTTTGACAGAGCTCCCACATATAAGGCATGATGCCCCAAGTGGAGAGAGGGATCATAGGTATAGAAGTAAAAGAAGGAAGAAAAGTAGAAAGAAAAGGAAGAGTAGAAGGAGAAGAAAAAGGAGGAGAAAAAAGGAGAAAGAAAAAAGAAAGAAAGAATGAAAGAGAAAGAAAGAAAGAAAGGAAGAAAGGAAGGAAGGAAGAAAGAAAGAAAATGAAAGCAAGGAAGGAAGGGGAGTGGATATTAATTTTGGGTAAGCCCTATGTACTTGGCACAGGTAGCTAACAACACCTTCATTCCTAACTTGCCCCCTTACCCTTGTCCTTGCCTGCTCCTTTCTTCCTGGGCCTCATGCCAAACTCATGCAGGCAGCTTAACTATTTGGATACAATGGGATTCATCAACATCCTGTGGAAGATTACCAGTCCTTATTATATGAAGTCTTTCAGGTCTTACCATCTACGGTCCTTCTACATATTATTATCTGACTTACTGATGAAACCTAAAAATCCATTACATTACCGTCCTCCCACCTAAAGCATCCTCAACACTCCCAGGCTTTGACTACAATCAGGTTAGAGGGAAAAGTCTTAGGAAATGCTGTAGGGATTGCTTCTAAAAGAGTGTGTCCTAGTTTTACTGCCAGTTTCATGCATTTCGCAGGAGGGCTTGCTCCTTCCAATATGTACGTAAAATCCTCAAGAGGATCAGTCCATCAGGAAATCTGGAACCTATGGACAGCTTCCTCAGGACTGACAAGAGCCCGAACTAGTGGATGAATATCTGAGAGCTTGGGTCAGTAAATAGAAAGGACCATACTAAATTCTCAAGGGAATCTTGAGGGGTCTTCTTGAACATTAGGAGAGTCTTTGGTCAGAGTTTGACCTTACTCTAGGGGGTGAACATGGACATCTGAATCCCTTCACTGTCATCCATTCTAATTTTTAAAATATGCATTTATTTTTTTTTAGTTGACAACATTCATTAACATAAGTTTTTGAGTTCCAAATTTTCTTCACTTCTCTCCCCTTTTTCCTCTCCAAGATGGCATGCAATCTGACTTGGACTCTACATATACATTCACATTAATCATATTTTCACATTAGGCATGCTGTAAAGAATAATTATAATTAATGGAATAAACCACAAGAAATAAGAAGAGAAAGAGAGAGAGAGAGAGAATATTATGTTTTAATCTGCATTCAAAATCCATAATTCTTTCTGAGTATGTTGAAAACATTTTCCATCACGAATCTTTTGGAGCTGTCTTGGAACCTTGTATGCTGAGAAGAGCAAAGTCTATCAAAGTTAATCATCACAAAATGTGGGTGAAACCATGTATGATATTCTCCTGGTTCTGCTCCCCTCTCTCCGCTTAAGTACATATAAGTCTTTCAAGGTTTTTTTTGAAGTCTTCCTTTTCATCATTTTTTATAGCACAATAGTATTCCATTATATTCATGTAACACAACTAATTTAGCCATTTCCTGATTGATGAGTTTCCTTTCAATTTCCAGTTCTTTGTCACCACAAAAAGAGCTGGTATAAATATTTTTGTACATGTGAGTTCCTTTCCCATTTGTAATATCTCTTTGGATAAGAGTGCTATAAAGTGCTATTGCAAGGTCAAAGGATAGTACATTTTTATAGCCCTTTGGAGAGAGTTCCAAATTGATCTCCAAAATGGTTGAATCACTTCGCAAATTCACCAACAGTGCATTAGTGTTCCAATTTACCCACATATTATCCAGTATATATTATTTTCTTGTTTTGTCATGTTGGCTGGATTGACAGGTGTGATGTGCTACCTAATAGTTGTTTTGATTTGAATTTCTTTGAACAAGAGTCATTTGGAGGGTGCGGAGCCAAGGGGGCAGCGTAGAAGCAGCAAGGTCTGGCAGCTCTGACACCGCCACCCTAAACACCCATAAAATTATGAGCCCAGACAAAGTCTAGGACTCTCAAACTCACAAATATACATAAAACACATCTGTTGCTGAAGGCAGCTCCGCAGCAGGGGCTCAGCATGGTGGTTGGGAGTGGAAACTGGCCCAGCCTGAAGCTGAGACCACAGCCAGGCCTGGGGCAGTGGGGAGGAGCCGGGCTGAGCTGAGCCAAGCCGAGCTGCAGCCGGGCTGCAGCCAGTCTTCAGAGGAGAGGATCTAAAGCTTCCAGCACCTCTACATCTGCCAAAGCATGAGGAACAGGAAGGGAGAGGGGCAGCTCACATCAGAGCAGAGACTGGCCCAGTCCAAAGCCACAGCAGCGGCCAGGACAGGCCCCAGGGTGGCCAGGAAGAGCTGGACCTCCCAAGCAACAGCTTTAGTCTACTTCAGAGAAGATCTTAAGCACCTGCCTGAGGGGATCTTAAAATCCCGCAAACCAGGGTCAGAGAGGGTTAGTGAAAGTGAAACTTTGAAAATTAATTTGGGGGAGGAAAAGCAGTTCAGCCAATCTGCCCCTGGGGCAAGGAAGCAGTGGGG
>JAQQSW010014995.1:0-11985 GCA_028646575.1 Pseudocheirus occidentalis | reverse complement strand
CTACATGCAACTGGGAATTAAGCTATACAGGCACTGGGGTAGGGAGACCTACCCTGCCCTACCAGAAAGTTAGAGGGGCGATGGAGGAGGACATAGGAGAGAGCAGATTGGGGGAAATTTATAGTGGGATTGCTGTTTTGGGGTTGTGGGTAGGGGAAAGATGGGGAGAAAATTTGTAAATCAAAATCTCATGGAAATGAATAATGTAAACAAGAAAATAAATAAAATAATTCAAAAAGAAAAAAAGTCCCAGAGGCCACATAAGATTCCCACAAAGAGAGGTGCAGTGTATTTTACTTGACAAAAATTCAAAGAAAACATGTTAGTGTACATACATGGTAGATCTACCTGAATGGTTCCCAAAGCATCTCCCAACTATTCTTTGCACTCTGAAGTATCTAGGCTTCACCAGAAGGTCAGAGAGGTGCATGATTCAAAACAAGTTAAGAACCTGTTTAAAAGGATTCCTCTAAATTTCACATGTGGCTTGCAGGATGATGCATCAGTACTACAGAGCAAGGTTCATAACATTTTTGCATGTCATGAATTGCTTTGGTCATCTAATGAAGACTCAGGACTCCCTTCTGAAAATAATGTTTTTAAATGCATAAAATATGATAGGATTACAAAAAATCAATTAAATTGAGATACAGTTATCAAAATATAAAAACAAAAATAAAACCCAAGTTCATGGACTCTAGGTTAAGAATAGTTTTTAAAGGGACAATGAATATTTCAGGGGAGGAGGAATGCCATCACTAAGAAAGTAAATCTCTCCTTTTGGACAGCCTGGATTTCTGGATTTTTACACTCAGCTTTTGATTTCTTATAGCTTTTCTTAGCAGATACTTCCCAGGCACAAACTCTTCATGGATAATGTTAACAAATCAATAGCAAGGGTAAAGCATTATCATCAGGTACAAGGGCAAGCAGCTATTTGAAGAGACCCTTGAATGACTCTTCCTTCTTCCAACCCTTCAAAAATCACTTTTTCACATCCTAGAATGACTGTAGGTGATAAAGATAGAGAATATAACTTCCTTCACACTCTGCCTTTCCATATTATATAACTATAATGTATATGTAGTGGATATACACACATACACATAGATGTGTATCTAATCACTGCATGGGTGTTGCTTGGACAAATCGAGACCTGGGAAAGACCTTAGCTTAAGGAAGTCAAAGACTCCCCCTGTATCAAGGGCCATCTCCAGTCATCCTGATCTATGTCTTGCCACTGCATTCAGATGACTCTAGAGAAGAGAGTAAAGCTGATGACTCTGCACAGTCCTCCTCACTTAAATTCAATTCACTTTGAAGTCAAGACATCACCCTCCTGATATCATTGATCCTCTTTGAGAACAAAAGAAAAACAATAGCAGATATATATGTCTATATATTCCTATATTTATATAGACAAATGTTTGGAGAGAGAGGAGGCAGGGATGAAGGAGGGAAGAGATGTTTTAAAGGTAGTAGCACAATAGATAGTACAATGGATATAGAATCAAGAGAACTGTTTTAAAGTTATGCTTCTGCCATAAGGTATTTGCAAATCATGTGATCTCTCTGTTCTATATTTTCTTATCTTTTCACCTAGGATAATTTACTACTTATTTTGCTGAACGATTACAAGATTAATATATATATATATATATATATATATTCATATTATATACATTCATGGCTGAACAGAATAGTCTAGGTGCCAGTCTTTCACATATAAAGGCTCCAGACAAATTAACCTCAGATTCAATATGCTTTGCAGTTGCAGTTGCAACATGCATTCACTGAAAATCATAGCTTATAATCCCACTTCGGAATAACTGGGCCCAGTAGTAGTCTACTGGACCTCCAACTCAGGTAAACCTATAATTGCATCACTGAGACACAAAAGGGCCAGGAGCAACAATCAGACTTTACCTGAATGAGAGCACTTGGAGAGTACTAAAAGTACTTATAGTGCTAAAAGTTTACAAGCCCTTAGGACACTCCTGAGATCCTTGAAGAATGCATCACTTCATACATAGAAAGCAGCAACATAAATCCAAAGAATACAAGTCAGGATCAAACAAGATGCAGACGTTTCTTACAGAAGCACACAAAGCTTGGCTCCTAGCATAAAGTCTCAACTGGAGAAGAAGAATGAGTAAATAAATAAACAAAATGATTTCCATGTTAAAGACCTATCATAGCACCAAGGATGTCTAAGACACATGACCCCCAAATATGTACAAGCAGAAGCTCAACCCCTCCCCCAAACAGCAGGACTAAGAGATCAATTAGAATTCCTGGAAGAAATGAAACAATTCAAAAAACACAAAAAGATAAAGGCTTACAAACCAAGAATAACTTAAATGAAATTTGAGTATAATCTTATTGGAGGGGGAAAGGGGGAGTTATTGGACCTTTAGTGAAAGAAGAATTCTAGACATTTCTGAGAAAAAGGCCAGAACTGAATAGACACTTTCAAGTGGAAATGCACAAATCAGGAGAAAGATTTACTCATGCGCTCATTCAATTTGAAGGGTCTATATAAGGGCAAACTGGTTACATGCCAACAAGGAAATAAGAAACAAATGCCTTCACAGAAAATTTGTGTTGTCAAGGATCATAAAATAAGGAAAGTAAGCAAGGCAGTAGGCAAGGGAATGCTTTTGTTCTAGGTCAGAAAGGGACAGAACTCTATTTCACTTAATAAGGGTGCATAGACAAAGAAAATTCACATATGGAGGGAGGGTTGGGGGGGAGCATGCATCAATGAACATCATTTTCAACTGATCTAGATGCAGAAAGTAAGGTAGAACACAGTCATATACACACACCAAAAACTACACCTACATAGAGATCATGGCTCATTCAGACAGTTGATAAATATAAGATAAACGGTGTCTAAGTGCTAAAGACACAAACAAAGGTTAAAGCAATCCCTGTCCTCAAGGAACTCATGATCTAATGAGGGAAACTATGAAAATGTTATGCACAAAAAGGATACATAGAAGGTAATCAATAGAGGGAAGGTACTAGCATGAAAAAGAATGAGGAGAGGTTCTCAGATATGGTGAGTTTTTAGCTGAGACTTGAAGAAATGAAGGGAGGCAGAAGGTGAACATAAGGAGGGGAAGCTTTCTATGCATGAAGATCAGCCAATCAAAATGTCCAGTCAGGAGGTGGAGGGTCTTGTTGAAAGAATGTATGTGTGTATATGTGTGTATGTATGTATACACATATATACATACACATATGTATACATACACACATATACATGCATACATTCACATGAAAGTCATTTTCTTGTCCCTGAAATAAAATCTTCCTCTTGATTTCCTGATTTCTATTAATGGCACCACAATTCTGCCTTACACCAGCTCTAGAAAATGTGATGTAATTTGGGACTCAGATTTCTCTGTCACCTCTTACAGACAAGTACAAAAAACTTACTGATTCTGCAGATGATGAAATGTCTGGTTGAGAGAGTATATATTTGTTTATATTAAAAACACAAGAAAGCATAGGAATAAGTGGATTTTCCCTTATTAAATAAGATATTTCTAAAATCAAGAGTAAACAGTCTATGTAATGAAGAAATCACATAGAGCTTTCAAATAAAATCAAAGAAAGGGCAAGGATGCCCATTATCACCACTACCATTTTTTTAAAGAGCCTTACGTGGTAGCTGTAGCAATAAGACAAGACAAAAGAAATTGAGGTAATCAATATAGACAAAGTGGAAAAGCATTAGTTTTGAAGCTATGAAGATCTAGAAAACCATAAAAGACAAGTAAAAATTAATTGAAATAATTATTAATTTCAATAATGTTCCTGTTTAGAGGATAAAACCACATAAATAAATCTTCAGTATTTTTTATATTACTAACAAAACCAAACAGGAAGAGATAAAAAGAGAAATTCCATTTAACAAAATCACAGGTGGCATACAATATTAGGGAGTCTATATACCAAGACATACTGAGGAACTATATGAATGTAACTACAAAATAATTTGCAAAAATAAAGACAGACATAACTATTTGGATAAATATTCATTTCATGGCAAAATAAAAACAATAATCTTACTTAATTCAATTTATCTATTCAGTGCTGTACCAATCAGTTCCATTTCAGTAAAGACTCTATGAGGTAGAGCAAAGTATAGTAAGCATGACCAAGAGAACAATCTATACAATGACAACAATGTCATTAACAACAACTTTAACATATTTTTGAAATCTTGTCAGAATAATAAACCCTAATTCTGGAAGACTGAATGTGAAACATGTTCCTCACTTTCTGACAGAGAAGTGATGAGCACAACATTTTGAATGATGCATACATTTTAGGACATGGACAACAAAGTGATTCATTTTGCCTGACAAGACATAAGGTTGTGATTATTTTGTTCTGCATCTTTTTCTTTGGTTGGGAGAGAGAAAAAATATTGAGAAAAAATTTAAAAATAAAAAAAGAAGTAAAAACTTCACATAAAGTTCTTCAAAAATCTTAAAGCACCTTGTGGGGCAGCTAGGTGATGCAGCAAATAGAGCACCAGCCCTGGGACAATTTTAGTACCACATAGAGGTAATTTGTTCCCTCATCCTGTTATCATCGCCACATCCACCACCACCACCATCATATTTATCCCCATTATCATCATCATCATCACTATTGTAAGTAATAATACTAATAATCTAAATCTTATTTTTCTAAGGGATTTAGATAGAAATATTCCTGGGACCAATCACCATCTTGTTTTCACACAGGTAGCTATAACTGCTTTTTGGTAATACAACAAAAGAATTGGGATATAAGATCATCTGTATGATCTGGATGAACTTAGTAACTCTGATTAGGGAATGACTAGTACTTTGTCCCAAAGGATCTTTGGGAAAATTCTAATAGAAGATAAGATAATGGGGATGATATGTGCCTTGTCCTAGTTCCATATAGTTTTCTTAAATCTGTTTATTTTGACCATTTCTCTCCTATGGAAGTTGCAATTAGGAATATTTATTATGGTAACATTTGTTGAAAATATTGTTCTTAAACTTTCTTGTATCAATGTTATGCTGGAAACAATTGGAGATAACAATTAAATCTGTGATAACAAACCAGTTCCACTATTATGATTCAGAAGAAATAAAGGCAGGGGTAGCAATCATGGTTTCAGACAAAGCAAAAGAAAAAACAGACATAATTTTAAAATATAATCAGGGAATCTCATTTTGCTAAAAGTTCCCATAGTTGATTAAGTAATATCGACACTAAACATATATACACCAGATGTCTAGCATCCAACTTCTTAAAGTAAAATTTAAATAAGTTATAGGAGGAGCTAGGAAGTAAAACTATATTAGTGAGAAACCTTAATTTATCCCTCTTAGAACTAGGTAGATCTAATCATAAAATAAGAAAGAAGTTAAGGAGATGAATAAAATTTTAGCAAAGTTACATATGATAGACCTTTGGAGAAAACTGAATATGAATAAAAGGAGTAAAACTTTTTCTCTGCTGTATATTAAAAAAAACTTGACCATGATGCAGGTAGGTGGTACTGTGGATAGAGCATTGGGCTTGGAATCAGGAACACATGTCTTTATGAATTCAAATCTGATCTCAGACACTTATTACCTATGGGACTCTGGAAAGCCACCTCACCCTATTTGCCTCAGTTTCCTCAACTGCAAAATGAGCTAGAAAAGAAAATAGTAAGCTGCTCCAATATTTTAGGGGCAGCCCTAGCTCAGTGAATAGAGCACCGATCCTGGAGTCAGGAGGACCTGAGTTTAAATCCAGCCTCAGACACTTCACACTTATTAGCTGTGTGACCTTGGGTAAGTCACTTAACCCCAATTTCCCTGCCTTCCAAAAAAAGACAAAAAAATTGACTATGCATTAGAGCATAAGACCCTCATGAACAAATGCAGAAAAGCATAAATATTAAATGCACCTTCTTGGGACCATAATGAAATAAAAGTTACACTCAATAAAATACCTTGGAATAATAGCAAAAGGAAGAAAATATTAGTTGAAAAGTAAATAATCTTAAACAATAAGTAGGTCAAAGAACAAATCAAAGAAATATCAATTATTTCATTAAAAATAATACCAATAAGGAGACAACATAGCAAAATTTCTAGGCTACAACCAAAGTAGTACTTGGAGGAAAACCCATAATTCTTAATGCTTACATAAATAAAGGAGAGAGAAAACAGATCTATGAAATAAGTATGCAACTAAAAAAAAACTAGAAAAAGAACAAATAAAAAAATTCCCAATTAAATACCAATTGGAAATTCTAAAAATTAAAGGAGAGGTTAATAAAAGTTAAAGAGAAAAAAAGGCCCATGAACTAATAAAGGAAAGTTGTAGATGGCTTTAGGAGGGGGGAAAATACATAATAAAGTAAGTAAAACAGAGAGGATTTTCTGAAGCCAAGATGGTGAAGTAAGCAGTAAATTGTTCTTACTCTCACATTTTCACCTCTAAAAAAAGCCAGAAAATATCACCCCTGGAAAAATCCTGGAATAGTGGAGACAGAGGAAAGACAGGGAGAAATAATCAGCAATGTTAGCAAAGTTGCAGGATATAAAATCAACCCACATAAATCATTGGTATTTCTATATATTACAAACAAAGCCCTGCAGCAAAACATAGAAAAAGAAATCCCATTTAAAGTAACTATAGACAATATAAAATATTTGAGAGTCTACCTGCCAAGTCAGAAACTATATGAACATAACTACAAAACACTATTCACACAAATACAGTCTGATCTATATTATTAGAAAGACATCAGTTGCTCATGAGTAGGCTGAGCTAATAGAATAAAAATGACAATTCTACCTAAATTAATTTACCTATTTAGTGCCATACCAATAAAACTACCAAAAATTATTATAAAGAACTAGAAAAGATATAACAAAATTCATCTGGAAGAACAAAAGGTCCAGAATATCAAGGGAATTAATGAAAAGACATGCAAGGGATGGTGGCCTAGCCATTCCAAATCTAAAATTATATTGTAAAGCAGCAATCATCAAAACTACTTGATATTGACTAAAAAAAAATAGAGTGGTGGATCAATGGAATAGACTAGGTGCACAAGGCAAAGCAGTTAATAACTATAGTAACTTACTGATTGATAAAACCCGTGGCTCCAATTTTTGCAGTAAGAACTCACTATTTGACAAAAACTGCTGGGAAAACTAGAATATAGTATGGCAGAAGCTAGGTATACACCAACATCTTACACCACATGCCAAAATAGAGTCAAAATGGGTATGCAATTTAGACATAAAGGATGATACTGTACACAAACTAGGAGAACAAGAAATAGTTTACCTGTTAGATCTATAAACAATGGAAGAATTTATGATGAAACAAGAGATAGAGAACATTATGAAATGTAAAATGGGTGATTTTGATTACATTAAATTAAAAAGGTTTTTGTACAAATAAAACCAATGCAACCAAGATTAGAAGTGAAGCAGAAAGCTGGGAAACAATTTTTATAGTCAGTGTCTCTGATAAAGGCCTCATTTCTAAATATATATAGAGAACTGCAACAAATTTGTAAGAATACAAATCATTCCCCAATTTATCAATGTTTAAAGGATATGAACAGGCAGTTTTCAGATAAAGAAATTAAAGCTATCTATTATCATATTAAAAATGCTCTAAATCTCTATTTATTAGAGAAATGCAAATTAGAACATCACACCTATGAGACTGACTAAAATGACAAAACAAGGGGCAGCTAAATGGCATAGTGAATAGAGCACCAGGAGGACCTGAGTTCAACAGGCACTTAACACACAAAAAAACTAGTCATGTGACCTTGGGCAAGTCACTTAACCCCAATTGCCCTACCTTCACCCCTACACAAAGCAAAAAAAATTTGACAAAACAGTAAAATTATAAATGTTGTAGAAGATGTGGGAAAATTGGAACACTAATGCACTGTTGGTAAAGTTGTTGATTGATCCAACCATTCTGGAGAGCAGTTTGGAACTATTCCCAAAGGGCTATAAAACTGTACATGTCTTCTGATATAGCAATATCACTTTTAGGTCTGTTTCCCCAAGAGATCATAAAAATAGGGAAAGTATTCACATGCAAAAATATTTATATCAGCTCTTCTGTGGTGGACAAGAACTGGAAACTGAGGGGACGCCCATCAGTTGAGGAATGACTGAACAACTTGTGGTATATAATTGTAATACAATACTATTATTCCATAGGAAATGAAGAGCAGGAGGACTTCAGAAAAACATGAAAGACTCTCATGAACTGATGCTGAGTGAAGTGAGTAGGACCAGGAAAACATTATACATAGTAACAGAACAATGTTGATAGACATAATTCTCCTCAGGAATGCAAAGAACTAATACAATTCCAAAAGACTAATGGAGGAAAATGTTATCCATATCCAGAGGAAAAAGCTATGGAGGCTGAAAGCAGATTGAAGCATACTATTTTCTCTTTTTTTCTTTGTTTTTCTTTTCTTTCTCACGGTTTTCCCTCTTGGTTCTAATTCTTCTTTACAACATGACTAATGTGGAAATATGTTTAACATGTTTGTACATGTACATTCTATATCATATTCCATGTCATCTTGGAGAGGAGGAAGGGAAGGAGAGGGAGAAAATTTAAGAACTCAAAATCTTATAAAAGTAAATGTTGAAAACTAAAACTAAATAAATATTTTTAAAAATAAAATAGACAGGGGTGGCTAGGTGGTGCATAATAGAGCACCAGGCCTGGAGTCAGGAGGACCTAAGTTCAAATCTGGCCTCAGACACCTGACACGTTAACTAGACATGTGACTTTGGGTGAGTCACTTAAGCCCAATTGCCCAGCAAAAAGGAAAAAATAAAAATAAATAAATTAAAATAGATAAACCATTGGTTAAATTAATCTAGTATCAAAAATGGAAAGAGTAAATGCACCCCCAATGAAGATGAAATGAAAGCAACCATCAGGACCTATTTTACATAATCATATGCTAATGATTTCATGAGAAATCAAGATATTATAAAATAGATCCAAACAAATGAAAAAATAGAAGGCAATATGAAATATCTCATTGGAAAAACCACTGACCTTGAAAATAGATCCAGGAGGAACAACTTAAAATTTATTAGACTACCTGAAAATCATGATCAAAAAAAAGCCTAGACATCATCTTTCAAGAAATTCTCAAGGACAATTGCCCTGATATTCTAGAACCAGAGGGCAAAATAGAAATTGAAAGAATTCACTAATCACCTCTTGAAAAAGATATCAAAAAAGAAAACTCTTAGGAATATTATAGCCAAATTCCAGAGTTCCAAGGTTAAGAAACAGTCAGGAAGAAACAATTTGAGTACTGTGGAAACACAATCAGGATAACACAAAATCTAGCAGCTTCTACATTAAAGCATCAAAGGATTTGGAATGATACTCTGGAGGTTGAAGGAGCCAGGATTAAAACCAAGAATCACCTACCCAGCAAAACTGAGTGTAATGCTTCAGGGGAAAATATGGAAATTCAATGAAATAGAGAACTTTCAAGCATTCTTGATGAATAAAAAAACAGAGCTGAACAGAAAATTTGACTTTCAAATACAAGAAGCAAGAGAAGCACAAGAAGGTAAACAGGAAAAAGAAATCATAAGGAACTTAATAAAGATGAACTGTTTACATTCCTACATGGAAAAATGATAATTGTAACTTATGAGACTTTTTCAGTATGAGGATAGTTGAAGGGAATACACACACACACACATACACACATATATATGTGTAGATATATGTATGTATAGGAGGGTATATGTGTGTGTGCATACTTGTGTGTGTACATGTGTACACAGATAGAGAGTACAGGATGAATGGAATATGAAGGGATGATATCTAAAAAAATAAAAGTAAGAGGTGAGAGAGGAATCTATTGGGAGAAGGAGTAAGGGAGAGATAGAACAGGACAAATTATCTCACATAAAAGAGGCAAGAGAAAACTGTCACAATGAAAAGCAGAAAGGTGAAAGGGTATGAATCAACCTTACTCTCATTGAATTTGGCTTAAGGAGGGAATAACATACATACTCAATTGAGTATTTTACCCTACAGGAAAGTAGGGGGGAAGGAGATAAGAGCGGGCATGATAGAAGGGAGGATGGATTAGAGGGGAGGGTAGTTAGAATCACATACTTTTGAAAAAGGAACAGGGTCAAAGTAGAAAATAAAATAAGTGGGGGGGCAGGATAGGATGGAGGGAATTATTGTTAGTCTTTCACAATATAACTATTATGGAAATGTTTTGCATAACCGCACATGTACAATCTATATAGAATTGCTTATCTTCCCCATGGGGGAGGGTGAGGAGGGAAAAAGGGAAAGAATCTGGAAATCAAAGTTTTAAAAACAAATGTTAAAAACTGTTTTTTACGTGCAACCTGGAAATAAGATATACAGGCAACAGGGTATATAGAAATCTGTCTTGCCCTACAATAAATTAAGGGTGGGGGGAGGAATGGGGAAGGACATAAGAGAGAACAGGTCGGGGGAAGGAGTGTTCAACATGTTTGCTATATTGGGGGGGGTAGGGGAGAGATGGCGAGAGAATTTGTAACTCAAAATCTTGTGAAAGTGAATGTTGAAAACTAAAAATTTGATTAATTAATTAAAATTTTCAAAAGGAAAAAATAGATAGACTAATGCATTGTTGAGAGAGATGAGAAGTGCTCTAATCATTCCTGAGAATGATTTGGAGTTATGCCCAAAGGGGCATAAAACTGTGCATACCCGGTGGAGCCAAGATGGCAGTGTAGAAGCAGCAAAGTCCCGCAGCTCCCACACCGCCACCCTTATCACCCAGAAAATATGAGCCCAGACAAAGCCTAGGAGGACTCTCAGACTCATAAAAATACAGAGAACACAGCTCTCTTGGAAGGCAGCTTGGCAGCAGGGACTCAGTGCTGCCAGGAGTGGAGGCTGGAACACCCTGAAGCCAAGACTGCAGCCAGGCCTGGGGCAGTGGGAAGGAGCTGAGCCGAGCCCTGCAGCCAGCCTGCAGAGGTTCTACAGCCTCCAGCACCCCTACATCTGCCAAGGCGTGAGGAGCAGGACGGGAGAGAGGCAGCTCGCACCAGAGCAGAACAGAGACCCAGCCAGCGCAAAACCGCAGCCCAGCTGGGGCCAGGCAAGACCTCAGGGCAGCAAGGAGGAGCAGCGGAGCCTCCCAAGCCACAGCTTGAGTCTACTTCAAAGAAAATCTAAAGCACCAGCCTAAGGGGATCTTTAAATCTTCAGATATGGTTAGTGAAAGTGAAACTTTGAAAATTAATTGGGGGGGAGGTAGAGCAGTTCAGCCATTCTGCCCCCTGGGCAAAGAAGCAGTGGGGGAAGGGAACTGCTGGATCTACCAGTGGACCCCACCAGGCTGCTTCAGAGCCCCCGGCCTGTGGACTCAGCAGGGGGGCTGAATCGATTGATCAGGGCTGAGTGCTCTTGCATTGAGTGGCCTGGGTCCGGATTGAGGTCTTGGGTGGTGGCCCTGGGGTGCACTTTCAACAAGCCAAAGCTCGGGGGGACTTGCAACACCCCCCTAATAGTGGCGGCAGTTGGGAAAACCCCAGCAATTTGGAACAGAGCTTCCCACCTTGGAAGCAGAGTTTCACAGAGCTAAAAAAAAAAAAACAACCAATTAATTGACTGGCCAACATGAGAAAAAGGAAGCAAAATAAAAACAATAAAACTCTAGAATCCTTTTTTTGGGGACAAAAAGGGTCAAAGCATGGAACAAGAGGAAGAGAGCCCAGAACTCAGAACTCCCACACCAAATGCTTTCAAGACAATTGAAGAATGCCTAGAAGCTATACATCAACTGAAAAAGGACTTTGAAAACCAAATAAGAGAAGTGGAGGAAAAATTGGGAAGAGAAATGAGAATGATACGAGAAAATCATGAAAAGAGAGTCAACAACCTGACTGAAGAAAACAACAC
>JAQQSW010014994.1:0-11985 GCA_028646575.1 Pseudocheirus occidentalis | reverse complement strand
CATGGGTAAGACATCCTTTCATGGGGCACCCCTTTCTTCCCGGGAGAAAGGGAATAAATTCCTCTTCTTATCTAAGGCATCTCTGTGTTTACTTTTCTAATTAAATTAAGAATAATGGGTATTTTTTATACCATAAAAAGAGGTAAGGCATTAACAGGGGATGGTGAAAGGAAGAGTTGAAGGAGAGTGGAGCAGCGGGGCTTTATAGAAGGTGGAACTGGAACTGAGTCTTGAAGGAAGCCAGGAAAAGCAGCAGGGGCCTGGGAGGAGGGAGAGCATTACAGGCCTGGGTCAATGCAAAGGTACTGAGTCTGGAGGTGGAGGAACCTGTGCATGGGACAGCAAGGAGGCAGTGTGCTTAGCATCCTTAGAGGGATGGTCCCTCTGTCGCCAAGTTGGGAGAAACCCAAGAATATGATTCCATCTTAGAGAGACAAGAGAGCAAAGGGGATAAATATCTTAGGCAAGTGTGCTTAGGGAGGTAAGGTATAAGAAGACTAGAAAGGTAGGAAGGACCCAGATGGTGAAGGGCTTTATAAGCCAAAGGAACATTTTATATTTGATACTGGTGGTAATGAGGAGTCACTTGAGTTTGTTGATTGGGGAGGGTGGGGGTAGGACATGATCTAATCATTTAGGCTTTAGGAAAATCACTTTGGATACTGATTGGAAGATGGACTGAAGTAGGGAGAGACTTGGGGAAGTTTGACTTATACCCCATATTTTGGGAGAGCAGATTCCAGCATCAAAGAAAGAATCAAGAGACTCCCATAGACTAAAATTCCATAAGAGAAATCAGGACAGGAAGGAAGAACTAACGAACACAAGGAGAAGTTGTTCAAAGAGACCAGTAGTAGATGCGCAAGGGAGTAAGTGTCTAACCCACTTAAAGACTTAAGAAGATCTATATAGATGGTATGAGATGAATACAGAAACAGAACAAAACCCTAGAAGAAATGTTGGGAGTTTCAGAGAACTGGAGACAGTTGAAAGAATGGATTTGGGAGTTAAAAGACCTGGGTTCGAATCCCAGCTCTGCTCCTACTTTGTGGTCTTGGGGAAGACACTTAACTTCTCTGGGTCTCAGCATTTAATTGATAAAAATGATGGAGCTGGACTAGACAAGATGGCCTTGAAGTTTCCTTCCAACTCAAAACCTAGGAAACCATGAATTATTAGAGTGTAATGAAGAAAGCCATGCTGTTATTTTCACCATAGTGAGGACAAGTGGAGAAACTGGAAAATTGAGCAATTTTTAATTTCTCCTACATTCAAAAAAAGGTTGGGGGGGAGGTAATAACACCAATGCAATATTCACACCACCCATGGTGGCTATGAATATGCTGGTGTGGTTGTGAATCACAAAATATAACAGACTTTCTACATGGAAGACAGAACCATAACATTTATTCAAATACCAGAAAACCAAATCCCAACACCAGAAATCTTAATCCATCATAGCAACCAAGAAATTGGTACATATAACCAATGCAGCAAACACCAACATTCTCAAGCCTTTCAGCCAGCAGACCTTCAAAACAAAACAGGCTCCCTCAAGCCTCCTTCCCCCAATTCCCCACCCCCACCCCATGCTAGCAGCTGCTTTGCCTCCGTGATGGATGCTTGCTCCTGGCTATTTTGGCTCACTCTCCTGCTCCTTCATGCTCTGCCCTTCCTATTCCACCCTTTCAGCAAGCTCCTTTCTCTGTGGGCTCTATATGATTACATTTGGCCTATTAAGGGGGATGGTAGGTCTTCAGATTTGAGTTCTCATTACAAAGGGGAATGAAAAGACATTTATGATATTACTTTAATATTTAAGAAATTTTATCTGTCATTGATTTGTTGGATGCATTTGTAGGGAGGCAATGGGGGAATAAGATGGAAGATTAGTTAGGATTCTGTTACAATATCTTGTGAGTGAGATGTAAAAGAACTAGGCTTCATTGCAAATAGTTCCTACCAAGTGTCAGCTAGATGGCACAGTAGGTAGAGAGCCAGACTTTGAGTTGGAAAAGATCTGAGTTCAAGTTCTGCCTCAAATACTAGCTATATGACCATGGGCAAATCACAGAACCTCTGTTTGCCTCAGTTTCCTCATCTGTAAAATGGGAATAATGACAGTACCTACCTCATAGAGCTGTGAAGATCAACATGGAATATTTGTAGAGTACTTAGCACAGTGCTTGACCAATAGGAGGTGCTTAATAAATGCTGACTCTGTTCTCTTGTTCTGTTGGTTACGCTTTCCTTTTCTCCTCAGGTAAGTTATTTAAATTCTTTTGCACTCAGTTTCCTTTTCTGTAAAGTGAGGCTTTAGGAAAGACGATCTCTAAGATTTCTTTCACTCCTTTATTCCACGATGCCACAAAGCAACCTATCTGATCTTGGAGAGCTCTGGACACCATTTATTAGGTTGTTGGTTTTTCTGTGAAACTTGAAATGACCTCCCTGGGGCTTCTTCCTGCTGGTTGTAGGTCCACTTGTCAAAGGTATACAGAATAAGTGTGCTCTCATACGTAAAGTCAACATGATGCAGTAATGAAAGGATGGGAATTGAAGTAAAAAACATTTGCTTAATATTTTACCTTTGACACATTCTTAGCAATTTAATCTTGAACATGTCGCTAATAGCAGTGAACCTTGCTTTCTTTATCTGGAAGAGGTAATTACTGACTTTCTTATCTCATGAGGTTGTAATGAGGATGAATTAGAAAATTTTTTTATAAAATCAAAAATTATTACATGAACCTACAATGGTAATATTGTTAGTGTGCCTTTTCAAGTTGGACAGATTTGGGGGATTTTGTTTTGTTTTATTTTTGCAGTGGAGGTTGTAGAAGACAACAGAGTAAAGAGAAAATATTGACACTTGTTTATTTCTTACAGATTGGGAGATTACACCTGAAACCAAGGAGTCAGCTCAAAAGTAAGTCACTTTTCAGGAAAGATCTTTCTGGGAAAAACTTAAAAGGGATGGTCCCTCTGTCGCCAAGTTGGGAGAAACCCAAGAATATGATTCCATCTTAGAGAGACAAGAGAGCAAAGGGGATAAATATCTTAGGCAAGAGAAAGTCCTCCAAATGAAAACTCCCAACAAAGTGAGAGGCTTTGAATGCAACAAATATGGCAGAAACTTTAGTCTAGGACCAGACCAGTCCTTTTTCCTCAACAGAGAGTATTTATAAGGAAGAGTCTCCATAAACTTGATGCACAGAGAAAGAACTTACAGCTAGATTCAGAGCTATATAAAAGTAATAGCATCTGCTCAAAGAAGATCTTTGCTAAGTATAATGAATGTGGGAAATCTTTCAGGAATAAGTCAACTCTTGGTGAATATGAAAGAATGCATACTGTGGGGAAGATTTATGAATGTAACAAATGTGGGAAGGCCTTCAACCAAAGCTCATCCCTTACTTACCATCTCAGAATTCATACTGGAGAGAAGCCATATGAATGTAATGAATATGGGAGGAAATTCCGGGAAAGAATACAACTTAATTGACATCATAGAATTCATACTGGAAAGAAACCTTATATATGTAATCAGTGTGGAAAGTCTTTTCAAGGAAAGACAAAACTTAACCGACATCAGAAAATTCACACTGGAGCGAAACCTTATGAATGTAATGAGTGTGGAAAAGCTTTTTGCCTGAGCATGCAACTTACTCGACATCAAAGAATTCATAATGGAGAAAAATCTTATGAATGTAATCAATGTGGGAAGGGCTTCCTGCTTAGTGCACAGCTTACTCAACATCAGAGAATTCACACTGGAGAGAAATCTTATGAATGTAATGAATGTGGAAAGGTCTTCCACTGGAGCTCAGGACTTATTGAACATCAGAGAATGCATACAAGAGTGAAGCCTTATGAATGTAATGAATGTGGAAAAGCCTTCAATTTCAACTCATCCCTTACTTACCATCAGAAAATTCATACAGGAGAGAAACCTTATGAATGTAATAAATGTGGGAAGGCCTTCCGAAGGCACTCACAACTTACACATCAGATAATTCATACTGAAAAGAAACCTTATGAATGTAATGAATGTGAGAAGACCTTTCATTTGAGGTCACAACTCTTTAGACATCAGAGATTTCATATTTTGAAGAAGAAATATAATGAATGGGGGAAAACATTCTATAAGAGCCCACAATTTACTGATAAATACACAAGATATGAAACAAAGGAAATTTCACCACCAGACAATTTGTACAGAAGATGAATTCCACAAGTAAATATAGAAATATAGAAAAATCTTAAATTACAAGTCACCCCTTGTTTCTTTCTGGCTGCATAATCTGCTGTAATCAACTGAGTTTTTGCCTTGTTTCGGACTCTCCCTCCTGTGATGATCAAATAATAAACCTTTGGTTCAATCCTTGTCATTCAGAGCAAAACTTGCTTCTGAAAAATCCTTCCTTTTTGGTTAGTTTCCCCGATTATTTTATTCTTGTATATTTCAGTCCTCCCTTTCCTGACTGTCAGTCTGCTCCCAGTACCAACTCAGTGTGGCAGTCTCCAACACCTCTGTCTGAAGTGGCAGTTAAAACATGAAACTCAACATTCTAGTCTGTCATGTTCTTTTTGGATCATTCCTTCATTAACCAGTCTGTTAGACAGCCCTTTTAGTTTTGTGTCATCTGAAAATCTGATAAGGATGATGCCTGTAGGTTTTGTCTAAGCCACTGATACTGTTAAATTCCTTAATTAACTTTTAGCTCCATAAGGATCAGACATAGCAAGCTGCCTCTGTTCTAGATGTGCCCTCTCCTCTTTGCCTGGCACCACTGCCTTGCCCCTCAGTCTGAAACCCTCCATATCTCAAGTTTTCTGTGATTGATTGGAGGGGGATGCCTCCCCTGGCCACTCCATAACCTCTCCCTGCCTAAGATTAAGATGATAAACCATTTTCAAATGTGAATAATATACACATTGTATATTACCTCTGGTCTGCAACAGCCCTGTGGAGGATGGAAGCCAGGCATTCTCATGCCTAATGAGGAGAGATGAATCCTTGGTATAACTGGAGGGTGCCAGGGGCAGTCTTGAAAGATTATTGACCCTCTTTTTTTGCTGTGACCTTAAGATAAGTTTACCCAAAGTCAAGCAGCAGGCTTCTGGTTGCATCCTTGGCCTGGTGACTGTGACTTTCATGTGTTCTTTGCCCTGAAACCTTGTTCTCTTCCCCTACTTCTCTCTTCTGTCCCCATCATTTTTGGGGGGCTATCACTCCTTGGACTTTGTCCCATACCTTCTATGACGCAGGCTAAAATAAAGCTCAGTCAACACAGGTGACAGGTTTATTTGGGTTAGGGTTCCTTTGGAGTCAAAGACATCTTGCCACTGAGGACATAAGTAGTGTTTGGTAATTGACCTCCAGCTGCATCACAATTTTCTGTCTTCTTGTTTTGCCCTTTGGCTCTGAGAAATGGGCCTGGAGGGGGTTGTTTTGAGCCATGGTAGCCTTAGAGTCAAGACTGGACAGGATGAGGCAGCCAGCCAGCCCAGCAAGGAATCCTGGAGAAGCCAAGGGGTCTGGGACTCGATCCCGAGGCAGGGGCTGTTTTGGACTTGAAACTGGGGCTGTGTGCTCTTTATGAGCCTAATCTCCTTCCATCCTCTCTCCAACATGCCTCATTCGCAGCTTTCCATTTTTCTTTTGAGATTAATAGACTCACACCTGTTCTCTTTATTTAAGTAAATACCTTCTCACAGTCCTAATGATGATAAAGATCTTCCCATTTGGGAATATATACAGTTTAACCTTATTAAGTTCCTCATGATTCCTCATTCGTATTTATCTTTTTATGCCTCTCTTGAGTCTAAATTAGCCGTGGTCTTTTATTCTCATTTTCCTGAGTTCAAATCTGCCCTCAGATACTTATTAGTTGTGTGAGCCTGGACAAGTCACTTAACCCTGTTTGCCTTAGTTTCCTCATCTGTAAAATGAACTGGAGAAGGAAATGACAAACCAATCTTTGCCAAGAAAACCTTAAATGAAGTCACAGAGAGTCAGACACAAAAACAACAAAGGCTTGTACTCAGTTTTGCTGGGTTGTAATCTTAGCTCCTTTGCCTTCTGGAATACGGGCATATCTGATTTTATTGTGCTTCATTTTGTTACATTTTTCAGATGTTGCATTTTGTTTTTAAAGAAATGAAAGGTTTGGGGGCAATCCAGTGCTGGACAAGCCTGTCAGTGCAATTTTTCCAACAACATGTGCTCCCATCATGTCTCTGTCACATTTTGGTCATTCTCACAATATTTCAATTTTTTCATTATTAATTTATTAGCACATATATGTAAATATACATCATATATAATTAATACATGATTACCTGTGGTCAGAGATCTTTGATGTTACAATTTTAATTGTTTAGGCCCCTCAGATACCCAAAATAGGCAATACTGCCCCCTCAGGGACGGTGGCCTGATGTGCAAACGGAGGGCACTGAATAAAAATAGATGGGGGAGGAAGCATAAGAAGAGAAGAGCATTTTGAAAAACCACTCGTACATGTTTCATCTGTTGTATAAAAGAGTAAGTAGTAGTGATTACATTATTTTCTAAATAAACACACAAAATACAAGTTATAACTGATCAATGACCAAGTCTGCCAACAGGTCTTAACAGGCAATCATTAGCAGGACAGCGAATCTTGCAAACTTTGGCAGGAATATGTGTGTGTGTGTGGTGACTTGCTTGTGATATGGTAAAATATGGTCACATCGTTGCAGTTTCAACTCTGCTCACCCAGGGATGCCAAGAAGTTTTGGGGTTTAGGTTTTGCCCACTCAAGGACATCAAAAACTTACAGTTTCATTATGTGCTGTTTTGGAACTGTCCCAAAGAATTCAGAATCAGACCACCTCTAATCCAAGTATAGGCATTTATTGAGATTGATGCCTCTCATGAAATGGGCAAAATTCCAAGATGAACCAGCAACTTCACAGAAAGCAAAATGAATTTTTATAGGGTAAAGATGCAATTACCTAACATAAATTATGATTATTAAAAAGGCAGGAGGGGATTGTTAATTGACTAGGTAATAGGAGAGGGGTTCTAGCCACAGTGGCTGGGATCCTATCACTTGGACACACCCCGTTTCTATGAGAAATGAGTTCATGGACACATCTGTTGTTCTAGTGAGCAATGAGGCATATATGAAGAAGTTAGGATATGGGGGAAGGGCTGTGTAGGGGCAGTGGATCTGCTCTTCAGTGAGGCCTATTAGGAAGTTAGTATATTGGGGTTAGGGGGAAGCTTTATTAGGATTTCATCAATGTGATATCATATGTCTCATTAAAATTTCAATGCAGGAAAAACCCCACAAATTTACAATAAATTATTAAATTCAAGATGTGTCATTTTTTAAAAAAAAGAAAACTTAAAACGTTAAAAGATTTCCAGGGGCCACTGAGTAATTTATTTTTTTTAAAGGGGGCAGTAGGTCAAATAAATTTGGAAACATCTGATTTAGGGGTACCACAAACTGTAATTATATAAGATGGTGAACTTAAATGCTGTGTGCTCTAATTGCTCCACAGACTGGCCTTTCCCCCATTTCTTCCCTCTCCTCAGGCTTCCATATTCCTTGAAACAAAATGATACTGAACTTAGGCCAATGAATAGCCTTATAGTGGTTTGTAAGCTTTCAAATAAAAGAAGAGTCAATCCCTGCGGCAAGTTTAATAGTCTTATTCTAAGAAAGTGCCCCAGCCACCCGTCTTCAGCAGCCACCCCTGGTCAGTCAGCAGCCATCAACATCCAGGCAAGACCATCAGCAAAAAACTGACTCACTTAAGTTTCGGACGATGGTTAGCTTTTTTAACACAATCTGTTTAAATTGAAGTATGTTTTTCGATGTAATACTATTGCACACAACAGACTACATGGTGTAAACGTAACTTATATGCGCTAGGAAACAAACAATTGTTGGTCTTAGTTTATCGTGATATCTCCAAGGTATGGCCTCCACCTTCTCGTGGGGGTAGCTGCTAAGTCTTGCGCGTCCCTACCCGAGGCTCTGAGGCAGTAGCTCTTCCCTGGCCCGGGACGTCAGGCTGCTGGCAGCTGGCAGCTGGCACCTAGGGCTCTCTCTCCAGGATACGGCGCTGCCCCGGATGCTCGGATTCTCGCTCTGAAGCTCTGAAGCTCGGATGCTCCGACGCTCTCCAGACCACACGCGCTGCTTCTCATCCTCTGTTCCTTCCCCCCTCCCCACTTGGCTTCATTGTTTCTCGGGGTCCAGCGGCGCAGCCTCTGCTCGCCCACATCTAGTTCTCCAGGAGTCCCATTTTACAGATGAGGGGCCCGGGCAGACGGGGAATGGATGCGCTTGGGACAGCGCTGATGCTGCCGGAGACGCGCCGCGGCTGAACTTTTATCCATGCCCTCCAGGCTCCTGTCTACACACCTACACTACGGCCACAGGCCGGTACTGGCTGTCCTCGCCTCCAGGGGCTCTGGTGCGGGGGTGCCCTCGGCCCTGCCGGGGCTTCCCGCACACGTGGCCGCAGGGGGAGGGGCTGCTCCGCGGCTTCATTTCCCCAGCTTCCTTCAGGATTTCTGAATGTGGGGTGACCCTGGCCACGTCACTTCACCTTGAGTGCCTCAGTTTCCTCATCTGTCCAATGAGCCGGAGAAGGGCAGGGAGAACCGCTCCCGTATCTCCTCCAAGAAAACCCCCAGTGGGGTCACGGAACCCGAACCTAGCCGAAAGACCAGCCTCCTGGGAAGGCCTGTCCCGGACCTCGCTTCCCAGGCTCTCGGCATTCCAGACTACATTTCCCAGGAGCCCTTGGCATGAACGGACTCAAGAGTGCCTGGTCTTTCGGAGCCGGCCCCGTGCTCTGTCCTCTTCCTTCGTCTTTTCAGGATGGCAAAGCAGATTCCCGATGCCCTTGTGCTGCCCTCTGCCAGCCCAGGGTGCCCACTGTGACTAGGACAGAGGAGAGGCTGGCACCAGCACTGCAGTTTTCACACTGGTGGTGATCTCTGAGCTGGAACGGAAATACCTTGAGTGCCAGCACAGGGTGCCAGGAGCCAGGGGTCCGCATGAGTGAGCGGGTGTGTGCCAGGCCAGCGAACCCTTGTACAAGCAGGACCTTCAGCGGTGGGCACCAGCAGCTCCCTCCTCATCACCCAGGTCTCCTTCCTGGACCCTCCTCTTTATCTCAAGCGTCAGTTGGCTTTCTTCCTGCTCATGTTGGTTCAGCCTCAGAAAGAGGGTAGGTTCATGTGCTTCGTGGACGTAGGTTGTGATCTTCAGCCGTGTCTTACAGGTCACCTTGTCTGAGGGTCCTTGAAGCTCCTTGTAGAAAGGAATCTGAGGGATCATTTAATCTACTGCATGCCTTCGTGGGAACCCCCTCTGTGCACTCCCCAGACAGGCAATGCAGCCTCTCCACTACAAAATCTCCTGTATTGCCTGCATCTATGGTGGAAGCCCATGATATAGGACCAAGTTGTAGGGGCCTAGAGCCTGAAGCCAAGGAATCTGCTCCCAGGTTTGACATTTCTGTGGAATTGTCATCACAGGTAACCTCCAGGTCCTGCCAGACTGGAGAGGGGGAAGAGTCAAGGAACATTCTAGAGAAAAGTCACCCAAGGAAACATCTAAAGGACTTGTGGGGCCAGGGAAGTCTTAAGTGTGGCAGGAGAGTCCTCTGTGTGCCATGAAGGAGGTCAGATCTCTGTGTGAAAGAGTCGTGATAAATTTGATACAAAGAGAAGAAAACCTTCCAGCTCTTTTCAGGGACTTTTCCCCATTCCCTCCCCACCCCGAAATATAATGGCAGGTAATAAAGTTCTGAAATGACCAGAAGTGGCAGATTAAATACTCTAGGTTAGGGGACAGCAAGATCCAGACCACGGGCTGGAATTTGGCGGCTGCTGCCTGTTCCAGAGAAGATTTTTGGTTCCAAAGGGGTCAGGAATTCAAGAAGTCATTTTTTAAAGACTTCCCCAACCATGTGAAAAGTTAAGTCCATACAGATTAATGTCACCATTGCTGTGATCTTTGACAAAGGGTTTGGAGGTGGAGAAGTGTTGAAAAAACATTTTTATATTTTGTTCCTTCAAAACCCAAGCTTCCTGATTTGAGATACTTGGTTGTGAGAATTTCAAAAGATCAGCCACATTTGGGGGAAAGAAAAAGGCATCCTTTTTTCCTCCTTGAGGCCTCTTTTCCATTTGAATCCATCACAAAGTTTCTTTGTGGCTTGGGTCCCAGAGAGGGGTTGGAAGTTCAAGACCTGGAAGTTTGAGGATGGGGGGAGTCATATGTTTTTTTTCTTTCATGGGAAAAAAATCCTTTCTCTTAAGCTTGTTTCAGAGTTGGGCCTCTTTAGGCAGTGAAGATTATTCAGTGTGAGATTTCATTTTTTATGGACTGAAACATCAGTTTTACATTTTTCTGTTACACTGAAAAATGTTTAGCTCTACTATATTTGTACAAGCAGAATTTTGAGTTTTGTTTTGGGGAGGGGCATGTGTGTATGTATAAACCCTTGATTCTTATGCTGCTGCAGGTGCTGTTTGCAGTTGGCTAAATTAGCTCTCTCAAGTCTCGTAATAAATTTGGTTTAATTCTTTAAAAAAAAAATTCCCCTAGACCTTACTATCTCTTTAAGCTATCTTCCCGTGTATCTTTTCTCCCCTTTCCAGCCAAACTTCTAGAAAAAGCTACTTCTCCTTGCTCCCTCCACTTTCTCTTCTCACTTGGTTCTCAGAGTCTGTAGACTGACTGAGCCTTATCACTCATTGTTGCTCAGAGTCCTCAGTGATCTCTTAATTGCTAAATGTTTTGCAGCCCTCAATCTTCTTGACTTCTCAGCTTCTTTTTTTCCTAAATATACTTTCCTTTCAGTTTTTAGGACTCATTTCTGGTTTTCCTCCTACCTGTGTACCTACTCTCTTTCAGTCTCCTTTGCTGCTCCATTCATATTGATGCGGTATGGGATGCCTTTGTCTGTAGCCTCAGTATTGTAAAATCTCCTGGGCATGCTTGATATCTTTGCTGTTAGATATCCCCTTTCCCTCCATATTGCCCTTAGTCTCTATGGAGATTAGGCAGAGCAGTAACTATAGACAGAGGGAGAGTTTCCCGAGCAAGGGGGGGGGGGTTGTCCAGAGAATGCCCAGAGTTGAGAGATGGAGCTTCCTTGTGAAATAGCTGGGAGGTCTGGCACTGGGCTGAAGGGCACATGGCACTTGAACATGGTATATTCAAGTAGGCCTCGCACCTTTGGGGCAACAGCTTCTGAGCCCATTTCAAGGCTGCTTATCCACATTTGGTGTTTATCTGGCGCTCGTCTCGTGGCTCCAAGAATGGCCACACCCCTGTACAGCTGACTTGGCAGATGGTGTAAATCAGGTTGAAGGCAAGCAACAGGTTCATCCCCATTGGTGAGTTGGATGGGTGTCTGGCCCAAGCGTGTGAAGACTGTCCCCGAGAAGTGTTTGTTCCAACAGTCATGAAGGTGACTAAAGCAGGTGCTACAGAAAGCTTGGTCCGATATTGAAGATGCTCAGGTCATTCCCTGTGTATCAGGCCATCACCAGTCATCTTGACTTTTGTCTTGCCAGTGGACTTCAGTGACTGTGAAAGGGAGAGTGAGCTGACAGCTTCCAAGGTGAGCATTTTGTCTTTGCTCCTGGAGGTGATAGGGAGCCACTGAAGTTTATTCAGTAGAGAGGGGATGTGATCAACTTGTGTTTAAGGAAAAGCTGCCAGATCCTGGGTTATCCTGACAGTGCTTCTGCAGTATTCAAAGTGTTTTCTCTTGGCAGCCTGTAGTATTTTTTCCTTTAACTGGGTATTCTGGAACCTGGCAATAACATTTCTAGGAGCTTTCTTTTGGGGATCTTTTTGAAGAGGTGATCGGTGAATTCTTTCAAGTTCTATTTTGCCCTCTGACTCTAAAACATCAGGGCAATTTTCTTTGAGGATTTCTTGAAGGATGCTTTCCAAGTTC
>JAQQSW010014993.1:0-11985 GCA_028646575.1 Pseudocheirus occidentalis | reverse complement strand
AGGAATTGCAAGAATCTAGTATTTAAAGCTATACAATCAAATGCAACTGGGAAATAATACATACAGGGATGAGGGCAGGGAGCTCCTCCCTGCCCTGCTAGAAAGCTAGAGGGGTGTTGGAGGAGGGCATAAAAGGGAACAGATTGTGGGGAGGGGGTCTTACAGTGGGATCAATGTTCTAGGCTGGGGGGTAGGGGCAAAAAGGGGAGAAAATGCGTAACTAAAAACCTTGTGGAAATGAACGATGTAACCAAGAAAATAAATTTAAATTTAAAAAAAATTTTAAAAAAATCATCTGGAAGAACTAAAGGTCCAGCATATGAAGGAAATTAATGTAAAGAAATGAAAGGAGGGGCAGCTAGGTGGCACAGTGAATAGAGCACCAGCCCTGGAGTCAGGAGTACCTGAGTTCAAATCCGGCCTCAGACACTTAACACAAAAAAAACTAGCCATGTGACCTTGGGCAAGTCACTTAACCCCAACTGCCCTCCAAAAAAAAAGCAAAACAAAAAAAAAGTAAGGAAAGGAGAGGTGACGTAGCTATACCAGATCTTAAATTGTATTATAATGTAGTAGTCATCAAAACTACATGGTACTGACTGAGAAATTGAATAGTGGAATAGGTTAGGAAAAAATTTTGCCTGAACAAATCCTATGGAAGTAAAATTAGAAGAGAAGAAGAAAACTGGGGAACACCTGTTACAATCAGTGTCTTTTATAAAGGCCTCATTTCTAAAATATAGAGAGAATTGACTCAAACTTATAAAAATATAAGTCATTCCCAAATTGATAAATGGTCAAAGGATATGAAGAAGCAGCTTTCAGATAAAGACATTAAAGCTATCAATAGTCACATGAAAAAAATGCTCTCAATTACTATCAGTTAGAGAAATGCAAATTAAAATAACTTTGAGATAGCACACCACACCTATCAGAAGGGCTAACATGACATAACAGGAAAATGATTAATGTTGGAGAAGATGTAGGAAAATTGGAATATGAATTGTTGGTGGAGTTGTGAATTGATCCAACCATTCTGGAGAGCAATTTTGAACTTTACCCAAAGGGCTATAAAACTGTATACCCTTTAACCCAGCAATACCACTTCTGCTCTATATCCCAAAGAGAACATAAAAATGGGAAAAGGACTCACATGTATAAAAATATTAATAGGAGCTCTTTTTGTGTTAGTGAAGAAGTAGAAATCAAGTGGTTGTGTATCAGCCAGGGAATGGCTGAAAAAGTTGACGTGTATGTATGCAATGTGGTACTGTTGTTCCATAAGAAATGATGAGCCTATGGACTTCAGAAAAAACCTGGAAAGACTTAACATGAACTGATGTTGAGTGAAGTGAGCAGAACCAGTATAACATTGCACAAAGTAACAGCAACATTGTGGGACAACTAACTTTAATAGATTTAGCTCTTCTGAGCCATGCAAAGAGCTAAGACAACTCCAAAAGTCACATGACAGAAAATGCTATCCACAATCAGGAAAAGAATTATGGAGTCTGAATGCAGATCCAAACATACTATTTGTTCTTTTTTGTTTGTTTCTTTTGTTTCTTCTTTCTTCTTTCTTGTGGTTCCTCAGATTATTTCTGATTCTTCTTTACAACATGACAAAAGTGAAAATGTTTAATATGAATGTATATGTAGAGCTTATATCAGACTGCATACCTCCTTGGAGTGGGGGGAGGGGATTAAAGTTGAAATAGAATTGTAAAGATAGTGTTTTGTAAACTTAAAGTTTCCATACAATGAGCTGTTATTTTTATACAGTAGGTTTGAAAACTGCATTGACTGAGCAAAGCCAATATAAAGACAGTAACATTTGCCTAAAAAGGAACTTATTAACAATAATTATTCATATAAATGAAACTGACTGAACTCGGCAAGAAAAAAGATCAAGCTCAATCCTAAGTAAATGCAAAGGATAGACAAACTAATACCAAGTAATTTGAAGAGTAAAGAGCACCTGCAATCAGATAGAGAGGAAGTCATTAGGAATATATTTCTGTGAAATGGTGTCTGAACACTTCTTCCAAGCTTTCACCTTAGCTTCAAGCCATGTGGACTCTATGTATAATAATTCCCTTCATATTCTCTTCTCCTCCTCTTCTCTTTGGGGGTATGAAACTTCAACCCCTGGGAACTTGGGCTTTGACTAACCTTAAAGAAATTGTTTAAAATTCCCCCAGCTACTTCTCAGACATCTCCATGCTATTTTCTCCACCCTTTCCAAACCTAACTCTGCAAATAGTAATCAAATCCACAGGACTATTTTGACACTCCTCAGTCATCTTTACTTTTCCACATGCATTGCTTCCCCTGTTAGAATTTAAGGTCCTCAAAGACCTTAGATTTAGCATAGATTTTATGTGTATCCTCATCACTTGTAGTACAATAACTGGTATAGTCTGGAATACACACACACACGCACACACACACACATGTATCCACAAATATGTGTGCAAATGTTTGTGTGTATCCCCCTATTAATTTCAACAAATGAAAAAGTCTATGACGTAGAGGTAAGAAGCAAGAGGGAATGCACTCTAGACATGAGAATACTGCCCAAAGGCACATTGAAAGAAAATAATACCATATGTAGGCTAGAAGTTAGAAGTTTGGAATAAAGAGCACACAAAGGGAAGTGATACAAAAGAAAAGTGCAAAGGTAGGTATATCAGAGAGTGCTCTGAGCACTGGCTTCCGGTTTGAAGATATATTTTATTCTAACAACAATCTATCAGTTTTATATTTCAAAAATATACTTCTCTATGGTTATCATGGATCAGTCGGGATTCAAATTTAATTACGTTTATCTGAATATACAATGATAAGATTCCTGTTCAGAATAATTCTTTGCTCTCAATCTTAAAAGTAAGATTAAATTATATTCATTTCAATCTCACCTAAAGGGGAAAAAACTATAGCATTTTGAAAAGATTTGTAACAAGTGTGGGTAACAGAAAATACAATTAACTAGAAAAATCCATTCTCCATACCTCTTAGTTAATTGAGGTTTTACTGTACTATGGAGTGACTTGGGCTCTAGGAAGAATAGATCCCAGGAGTGATAAGGAATCTCAAAAGAAAATAACAGCAGAAAGAAGAGCATTGAAGGATTAGACAATGTTAATTATGAGAATCCGTCCTTCTAAGAGTTTCATGTTTAAAAATGAATCTGTTTGCTTTTGTATAGTATTAGTAATTGGTCCTAATGTTTCTAGAAAAAATTCTAAATTCCCCTTTCATTTTTTTATTTAATGCTTTCTATAGTTTACTTTTATTAGCTTTGCTTTTGTTTTCTTTTTGAATTTTGACCAATTTTCCCTCTACCTCTACCTAACTTTTAGCTGAGTTACATTTAGCTCATTCATTTATGTCTCTTCTTTACAGTGAGTGGGTCCTATTTGGCTAACTGATATGAACTGGCTCACAAACTTGCAGCCCTTTTTCACTCCATTAATTTTCAATTGTCTTCCCTTTCATGCTCCTGAGCAAGGCAGTACTAGAGAAATTGTAAAGTAGGTAAAGTTTTTCTTCCTCATCCTCTCCCACCTTTTTCATTCAGAATTTTTCTTTCAGATACCTACTTGTTGTCTCAACACCCCTGTCTCCCCCATTTTATTGTCCCATCTGAAACTGAGCTCTTCCCACCAGTCACAAGAAATAATAATGCTTCAGAATATTATGACCCTTTGCACAAATGCTAGCCTTCTTTATTTTTCATTTCATATAATTTATATTCTCTGGTAAGTGGCAGCTAACTAATCTCATAAAGGAATGGATCACAATGTATTATTAATTAATGTTGTAATATGTAGTAGCAGTGAAAATAATATTAACAACTTCCATTTCTATAGAAATTTAAGGTTAACAAAGCAACTTGCTATAACATACGTAGGGAAGATGTAGTGTAAAATTCATTATCCAAATTTTATAAAAGAGGAAACACATGTGGAGATGCTATGATTTATGTAAGCTTATACAGTTAGTAAATGAGCGTTAGTCAGAATTTGAATCCAAGTCACTGCCCTCAATTATAATAATCTTTCCTCTTCAGAACATTTTGTCACTTTATATGACAAATCAAAAATGCATTTCGATAAAACTATAGGTAACAAAGAAATTAATTTTTTTGGTGGTTATATAAACCACAGTAAGAATTGGAATATGTGCAGGCAATAGAAATATCAGTTTCTTACTGTGCATAACATTAGCTATGGGATATATAACAAGACAAATCTGAAGAATGAAGAGGAGCTTCATTAGATGTGTGAAATGATGTTCACCAAACTATATAGAATTAGGGAAGAATATGCATATAACTAAAAGAATACACATGAAAAGAATGACAATACAGTAGCAATAATGCTGAACTCTGAATTATTGTAGAGACTAAGATTGATGCCCCCAAGAGGCAAGAAAGCCACCCCTTTTTTCTTAGCAGAAATGGGGGATTTGCATGTGCTGTCTGACAAGTGATAGACTGGATAGATATCCCAAACTGTTGGATTATTTTTTGCTCATTTTTTTCTTTTGACAAAAAGGTGAGAGTAACAGAAGAAATGTAATATTTTGAGGAATTAAAGTTAAAGATAAAAGATTGATATCATTTAAAATATAATATTTTGTTTTCATCATGTTTTTAAAGGGTAGAGTTGGGGGTACACTTAGATGTAATTTCGCTATTATCTATGTTGAATAAAATTGCCAGATATTAATGTATTACATGATTTGACAGAATTTTAGATCTATCTAAAACCCAGAGCAAACATAATCTCTTATGGTGATAAACTTGAAGTCTTTCCAGGAAGATAATGAGTGAAATAAGGATGCTTTTATCAGCTGCAGCAATTTAAAAAAATGAATTTAAGAAATAAAAATAGACAATGAGGGAAAAATATTTGTACTCACTGTAAATGTATGATTGTATACTTAAATACACAACTAAAATGTTAATTGAAACAATTAACAACCTGAATGAAGTTGTGAGATATAAACCTACATAAATTATCACTATTTATACATATTACCAACAAAACACAGCAGTAAAAGAAAGAATACTTCTATTTAAAATAACTTCAGATGACACAAAATACCTGGAAGTCTGTCTTCTAAGAGAAATTCAGGGATTAGATGAACAAAAAAACCCTGTTTTTGCACAAAGAAATATCTAAACACCCAGAGAAATTGTAATTGCTCATAGCTAGGCTAAGGTGAAATAATAAAAAATTCAATTTCACCTAACCTAATTTTCCTTGTTCAGTGCCCTACCAATCAAACTGCCAAGGAATTATTTGATAGAACTAAAAAGAAATAGTAAGAAAACATTCATCCAGCATAACAAAAGATCAAGAACATCAAGTAAATCAATGGTAAAAAGGCGGTTATGGGAGCCATGAAATAGTTCTAGATTTCAAGTTGTATTCCAAAGCCAAAGCAGTAAGCATCAAAATATCCTCATAGTGTCTCAGAAATAAAGTGATTGACACATGGAATACATTAGGCACAACATATATATATATATACACACACACACATATACATATATACACACATATATATGTATACATGTATACATATATATGTATACATATGTATATATATATATATATACATATGTATGTATGTATAAATGACCACAGTAATCTAGTGTTTAATAGAACCTAAAATCCAAACTTTTGGAAGTGATAACTCAATATTAGACACAAATTCCTGTAAAAACCAGAAGACATTTTGGTAGAAGCTAGAAACATACACACACACACACACACGCACACACACACACATAGATATAGATATAGATATAGATATATAGATATGGATATGTAGATACCAAGATAAGTTCAAAATGAGTAAATGATTTCTATGTAAAGGTTGATATCATAAGTAAATTGGAGAGCATGGAAAAATTAACCTGTCAGATTTATGTATGAGAATGGTTCATAACCAAAAAAGAGATAAAATACCGAAATAAAAATATAATTCCAATTATATGAAATTAAATGGACTTTGAATAAATTAAACTTATACAGCTTAAATTAAAAGAAAAGGAGAATATTGACAAAAATACTTCATTATTTCTTGACAAAGGCCTCATTTTTAAAATAAACAAGGAACTGAGTCAAATTTGTAAAAATAACATTCTCCAACTGATCGGTGGTCAAAGGATATAATCAGGAAACTTTCAGCAGAAGAAATGAAAGTGCTCTATTGTGGCATGAAACAATATTCTAAATTACTACTGATTTTTAAAAATATAGATTGAAACAACTCTTTGATACCACCTCACACTTATCACACTGGCTAACATGGAAGAAAAGAAAAACAACACATTTTGGAGGAGATGTAAGAAAAATGGGACACTAATACTATGCTGTTGCAGTTGTGAATTAGTCCAACCATTCTGAAGAATAATTTACAAATAAACTTAAAGATATAGGAAGTTTCGAATACAATTTGACAGTTAATATCACTAATGGGTCCATATTGCAAAGACATCACATAAATTGTAAAATGATTTTTTTGTATAAAAAAATTTATAGTGGCTTATTTGTGGTAGGAAATTTTTAGAAACTGACAGAATACCTATCAATTTCAGCATGGCTAAACTACATATGGTATATGATTGTGATGGAATATTATTATGTTGTAAAGAATGAGGAATAGCATAGCTTCAGAAAAAAAAACATTGGAGGACTTTATATGAAATCATGTTAAGTGAAGTGAGCAGAACCAGAAGAACATTTTACACAGTAACAACAGTATTGTAAGGATGGTCAACTGTGAAAGACTTAGCAAATCTGATCAAAACAGCGACCCAAGACAATTCCAAATGTACCACGATGAAAAATGCTGTCCACCTCCAGAGAGAGAATTGAGGAATATGAATGCAAATTGAAGGAAACATTTTCCCCTTCTTTATTTTCATTATGCTATTTTGTATTTTCTTTTGCAACATGGATAACGTGGGACTTTTTTGCATGAGTTAGCAATTATAGTTAAAATCAAATTGCTTGTCTTCTAAAGGAAGGAAAGAGTGAGGAAGAAAGAGAATTGGGAATTCAAATTTTATTAAAAATGTTAAGAATTTACACAAAAATAAGGAATCATTATCTCAGCATCTAAGACCTTTGTTTATCAAGTAGTATGATATTAATTACATTTGTTCTGTATGCTGTATTAATATTTTGTTCATCTCATTGCTTTCTCCATTTTTTTTTGCTTTTTGTAGGGGTTAAGTTAGGGAAATTGGGGTTAAGTGACTTTCCCAAGATCACATGACTAATTTTTTAGTGGGTGTCTGAGGCCAGATTTGAACTCATATCCACCTGACTCCAGGGCCAGTGCTCTGTTTACTACACCACCAAGCTTCCCTGATTTCTCCATTTTTAATAAGTACAAAATTGCTTTAATAATCATTGTAATTTAATTTGAGATCTGGAACTCCAAACTCCAACTTAGTTCTCAGTCAGCTTCCAGATGGGGGGAGAGAAACTAACTCTCTCTCTCTCTCTCTCTCTCTCTCTCTCTCTCTCTCTCTCTTTATATATATATATATCTTTCTCTCTCTCTGTCTCACTCACTCACTCAAGAAAACTCCAACTCACTTCTTCAGTCCAGCAGCCCAGCTCCCATATGCTGGGACAATCCTGCTTCCTCCAACAGGAGCCACCAGGATGAAATTCGCATTCTATCTCTCTGTCTCTAGATCTCTTCCTATATACACATACAGGCGTCCTATCTCAGCCAACCCCCTCCTGCCAGGTCAGGACAGGAGAAGAGCTCACATTTTCCTTACTTAGCCCTAAGTTACTAAGTACTAAGTATCTGCTAAATTGATGGCTGTAACAGTGTGTAGGGACAGCATATAGTTTAGCCATAGGGGAGAGGTTTTGTATGCAGATACTTGCATTATCCTCTGTGTGGCCAACTTCTTTTCCTAGATTGCTAAACTACCAAGACTTTACTGTTCAACACAAAAGTAGTCATAGAAGAAAGAAAGTCCTGGCCAACTAAGAGGAATAGTGCTCCCATGTTGTCCAGGGCCTGGTCTATCACCTGGTGTTGTCTTCCAACATTTCAGCCAACCAGTTCTATACATCACACAAATGGGTTGAATAAAGCATGGAGGGAGCCAGCCTCAAAATACAATCTTAATACAATCAAAAGAGCTGTTTACTTAATATATTTCAATTTCTATTCACTGTTTGATCAAAATATTATCCTAGGACTTCTCTTTTTATTGAAATTTTCCCTTTTAGCTCTGCTGCCAAAGTCTCCTCCCAAATAAAACAAAATCAAGTAAAACTCCTCACTTGACAAGAAAGAAGAAGATCACTTTGTAATATTGGTGCCAGAGGTGTTGACAAGTCTTCTGGGTAAAAATGTTGCTGGATTTGGAGTCAGAGGACATAGCTTCAAACTTTGACTCTGATACAACTGTATTGTGTTTTAGAAACATTGCATAACCTCTCTTAACCTTAGCTTCTTACTCTATGAAATGAAGGCATTAGACTTCTGAGATCTTATCTTCCCCTCTAGCTATTGTCCTATATCTCTCTTTCCTTGCACATACACATTCCTGGAAAAAAAAACTGTCTACTATCAATGGCTCCATTTTCTCTTCTAAGTTCTTAAACTTTTCTATTCTGACTTTCCACATGATGATTCAAGTGAAAATATTTTCTCTAAAGTTGCTGATGATCTCTTAATTTATACATCTAATGATATTTTTTTCAGTACTCATTTTTGCCCTATCTGAAGTACTTTTACCCACTCTCTTTTCCTAGAAATATATTTTCTAAGGGTTAGCCTAATATCAACATCCCTGGATTACCTTCCTACCAGTCTGAATGCTCTTTAATGTGCTTTATTGAGTCATTGTCTATATACTACTCTTTGGTTACACCCTAAGACTCTGTCTTGAACTCTCTTATCTTCATAAGTTTTATTCTCCCATAGAGAACTCATTAGTTGCTATAGGTTTATCATTTCTGTACCAATCATTTTCAGATCTATATAGATAAATTTTGTTTCAATTAATTAACAAATATATATTAAGTACATATACCCACTGTACTAAGTGCTGAAGATACAAAGACAAGCAAAAATCAGTTCTTGATTTCAAGGAATTCATAGTCTAATGTATAAGCGAACATGCAAACTATGTGTAAACAAGTAATATGCAGGCTAAATTGGAAAATAACTGAAAAGAAAGCCTAAAATGGAAAATCAGAAAAGACATCTTATTGAAAGAAAGCATGGAAGGAAGTCATTGCAACCAGGAGATAGTGACAAGAAGGGAGAGAATTCTAGGCTTGAGGGACAACAAGTGAAAATGCCCAGGCAAGGAGATGGCATGTCTTGTGCAAGGTATAGCAAGTAATGTCAGTGGTTTACATAGCGTGATAGTGGGATGACAAAGGAGTTTTAAGTGTATGAAGGCTATAAAGGTTGAGGTGTAAAGAAATGAAGTATTTTTGAGTGCCAAAGGATGTTATAATCTGTCTTACAAGTAGTATGTAACCACTACAGTTTATTTAATGGGAGAGGAGAGTGCCATGTGCTCATAAAATGATTCTGGGAAAAGACACAAAAATTGATATTATTATTGATGTTAATTTTCCTATAAAAAGAATCTCATACTTATAAAATTATTTTTAGAAAATACATACTTTATTTGTGTTATTTTAAAATGTTTTTAAACAATTAATACTTTTTTCTAATTGGATCAATTTAGGAGACAAAGAAATTTCTAGGTAAGCTTTTGGAAAAGGAGCAAAATTTCTCACTGTAGAAAATTATTTCAATGATGTTACTTAAGCCTTTAGAAGCTGAGTTTTTTTATTGTTTTTATGCCCTGAAGGATCCATTTCCAAGCTGACCTTTGTTTTCAAACTTTGATTGAATCTTCAACCTGGGAATATTAAAAGGCAAAACAATCTATAATCAGTGGAAATAGTTGGCTAATCAGTAGCAAAATCAGACTAACACCTTTTCTAGCTATTTTAAATCTTCAGCATATAATGAGAATTTTTTGAATTGAAAATAAAACCTTCTCCTATCAATGTAAAGAGAAGAGAACAAAAGAAGTACTTATTTAGCTCTCCCTTCTTAATATGGGGGAAACAAGTTTCAAAGTAACTCCTTTGCATTTATCCATAAATATAGCGCACACAATTCTTGAAGAAGTCATGTGATACTTACTGGAAGGACACTAAATATCCCTTCAATATATTCTCAGGTTTTGCCAAGAAAGGAAGTCAACAGCATTTGACATCAACATTCCTTGAAGACTGTATTCCATTTTTTTGAAATCAGAAATTTTATCTTTCTTCACTCATTTGGTACATCATTTATTTCCATTGAGCTTTCTCTTTTTTTCAATTTCACAAGTTCACACTTGGAGTGACATCAGCTAGTTAGAATATTGAAGAAAATGAAAGATGAGTATTTTTTTTTGACTTCATGACTTTCTGCATGATTCCATAATTTTCCATCAACACCAACGTCAAATAAATTCTGCTGTTTAAGCTATCTTTCTAAACTCATTGGAAAGTATTCCTCATCCTTCATCCTGTAATTCATCCAAACTCACCTCTTTATTTCTCACACAAAACACTCCATCTCCTTCATTTGCACTGACTGTTCCCTATGCTTAGAGTGCATTCTCTCATAATTTGGCCTCATGGCCAATCCCTTACTTTAAAATACAGTTAAAGAGTTGTCTTCTTTATGAAACCTTTCTTGATCTCCCCAACTACTATGGTTCCCCATCCCAAACTACAGCATATATAAGTTTACATTCTGTAATACTACCATATCATTTAAACCCCACAAAATTAGCTTGTTTTTCAATTTATCTTTTTATCAGTAACAATTGGCATAATGACATGCAGTTAGTCAATAATCATTTATTAAAATGTACATTTTACATTATATGTGATATACAATTAACATATATTGCAATGTACAATATACCCAACACTGAGTACACTAAGCCCTGAAGATATAAAAGGAAGCTAGAGTGACTGTGTCCTCAAAGAGCTCACAAATTAGAGGAATTGGGGAAAACTCCTTATAGAAGATAGGATATTGTTTAGTATTTGAAGGAAGACAGAGTAGCCAGTAGGCTAAGATGAGGAACATCTCATGGGGACAATCTCAGAAAATATGTGGAGGCAAAACATGGAGTGTATCATTTGTAGAACAGCGAGGATGCCACTGTCATTGGATGAAAGAATATGTGGCAGAGAATATGGCATAAAGAGAATGGAAAGGTAGTAGAATGAGGAGGCTACTTATAAAAGACTTTCAACATCAGACAAGAGGACTTTATATTTGATCCTGGAGGTGATGTGGAGCCCTCGGAGTTTCTTATGGAGGGAGGCAGTGATTGATGTACTTTTACATAGCTGTAGGAAAATCTCTTTGATGGCTGAAAGGAGGATTACTTGGGGTGATAAAGTGCTGAAGTAGGCAGACCCACCAGGAGACAATTGTAACAGTCAAAGAAAGGTAATGAAGGAAAGCACCAGAGTTATGGCAGTATCAGAAGAGATAAGGGAGTATATTCAAGATAGACTGCAAAAATAAAATTGATAGACCTTGACAACAGTTTATATATATGGGGTAAGAAAGAGGAGTTGAGGGGCGGAGCCAAGATGGCGGCGTAGAAGCAGCAAAGCACCGCAGCTCCCACACAAACACGCTAAAAAACTCATAAAATGGGACGCTAAACAGATTTTCAAGCTCCAAAACTCTCCACAGGACAGAAAGCACTACGGGCAGCACAGCAGGCGGGGCTCTTCGCAGCAGTCTGGGACCCGGGGCTGAAACCCCAGCCGGCTCAGGCCCTGGGGCATCGGGCGGGGAACCGTGGCTGCAGGAGAGCAGATCTGCTGCACTGGAGCACAGTTACCACATTTATCAGGCCAGAAGAAAAAAAGGCTAAGAGAAAGGTCAGTGGAT
>JAQQSW010014992.1:0-11985 GCA_028646575.1 Pseudocheirus occidentalis | reverse complement strand
ACTTGACAGAAGTAAGTCGGTTCTAATCATGGGAAAATATACTTTTTACTTTAAAAAAATCATTCCTCTACTTTTGTCCATTCCTGGCTTCACATTTCTTTAAAAAAAATAGTTGTTGGGTTTTTTTTTTAATTGAGAAAGAGAGAAAACAAGAGGGGGGGAGAGAGAGAGAGAGAGAGAGAGAGGGAGGGGAGGGAGAGGAGGGGGAGAGAGAGACAAAGACAGAGACAGAGGGGGGGGAAGAGAGAGAGGAGGGGTGCATGTGATAGAGTCAGCTAGAGCTGGCTCTCAAGTGCTGATTGTTAAATTTTTGTTATGAGGATTTATACTTTGGGAATCCAGCAAATGCTCTAAAATTAGACCTTCATTTATTGTTTTATTGGTTGTCTAGACTTAAGAAAATGATGGAGAAAATGTTCATGTAGACTGAGCTTAAAAACATGACCTATGTTATGTTCTGTAGTTAGATGCTTATTTACCAGCACACCACTCTGAACGTATGTATGTGTAATCATTATTTCTAATACCAGCTTCGCCCACCAGAATCTTCCCTTGTAACAAATACAGGCAATGAAGCAAAACCCATCCACCATGTCTGATAGGATATGTGACATTTCACACATGTAGCACATCTTCTCTCTCAAGAGAAGGGGAGTATGTTTCATTACCAGTCCTCTGGCATGTTGTAGGACCATAGATTTTTAGAACTGGAAGGGTCCTTAGAGATCATCCCTTCCAGTGGCCTCATTTCTCATAGATGTGGAAACTGAAGGCCAGAGAGAAAGGTTGACCAATCAATCAGTTACAGACTGGATTTGAACTCAGGTCCTTTGATTCCAAATCCATTGTTCTTTGCTCTGAACTTGACTGCCAAGATAGGTCATGACATGGACCTTAATTCTAATATCTGCTAGTTTTACCTTGTTACATAGACTGTTCTTTTCATTTAATATTTCTCACTTTGCAGCCTTTCACACTTTAGCGTGGTATTTTTTCCTGGTGACCTAGTTCTAGTGTTGAAATCATCTTGAACATGACAAATACATTGACCCACTGCTCAGACTTTGGGGACAAGGGACATGTCAAAGACCCATTTGTTGCCAGCATTTTAGGGGCTAAAATCAACTATTTTTGTAGTAGGAAGAGAGACCAGACATGTAAGAAACTTCCAAGTAAGAAAACTCCCTCCACCAAAGTAAGTTAGCCTCTTCTCTGTAACTTTGAGAACCGCCTGGTCAAATGAGTTGTCCAGGGTCACATGGTCAGTATGTATCAGGTGGGATTCTAGTCAAGATCTTCCCAGTTTTGAATCTGCCTATATCTGCTTGACTAGGCTACTTCTCATATTTATCATTCTTGTTTTTATTCTTGACAATAGACTATTTTTCAATAAAGGTGGTCAAAAGTTACAACTTCCTGGAGAACTTAATTAGGAAGAAAGACCCTCATTTTCTATTTCTGGTTTCTTCAAGTGCTCCAAGAGCTGTGATGGTGGAACCCAGAGAAGAAGAGCTATCTGTGTGAGTCCTCACAATGATGTCTTGGATGATAGCAAATGCAGACACCAGGAGAAGCTTACCATTCAGAGGTGTAACGAATTCCTTTGTCCACAGTGGAAATCAGGAGACTGGTCAGAGGTAGGACTGTGAATAAATAAATGGATGGATGAATGAATAAATGAATGAATGATTCCATGAATGATTCCATGAATAATTTTTTTAAATAGCATTTACCATGTGCTGTGCATCCTGAGAACACAAGTAAAAAAGTGAGACAATCCCTGTTCAAAGAATTTACATTAGAATACGAGATGACACATATAGATGGGGAACTGGGGACCAGGGAAGGGTGTTTGGATTGGTAAGTCAATAAGAGTATGAGTAGAGCCATTGAAGTATAGACTGACATACCCTTTCCAGGAGCAATAGAAGTATTGACTTGATTAGCGCTGCAGAGCTTAGGGTAATAGAGTGAATTCTGGCAGACAAAAAGAAGGCTGGGGTATAAAGTGAAGCATGTCTGGGACCTGCTAGATACAGTGGGCCCCATGAGGGGCTCACTAATCAAAATCATATGAATCCCAAGGAGAGAGTTCTGGAGATAAAAAGCTTTAAGTCTCTGGGACACAGTCTCTCATTTGAAGGGCGTATCAGAATCAAGGTGGCCAAGGTCATCCAAAGCATCCCAGGCTGTTGAGAGTCATCCTGACTTTTGTCTTGGCAAGGGACTCCAATGACTCTGTAAGAGAGTAAGGCTGATGATTTGCTCAACCCTGCCTCACTTAAATCCAATTCATATGCAAGTCAAGACATCATTCATTCATGACATCATTGGTCTTCTTCAAAATGAAGGATGAACAACATCAGAAGAGTAGACTATGGCCTGGATGTAAAGTGAAGCACAGTTGGGGCCAATGAGGGAGAAGCACTGAGTACTCGAAATTGTCCTTTGTATGATTGATAGCATGATATCTTCCCCACTACAATACTCCTTTATTTTTTTCCCCTTTCTCACCTGAGCAACTACCAGATGCAGGTAGACATTCTTAACCTTGGGTCTCCAAAGTTATTCTGATAAAATGTATAATTAGTTTCCATTATAATCTGAGGCATTTTATTTTATTTATACATTTAAAAATATTCTGAGAAGGGGTCTATCGGTGTCATCAGATGATCAAAGGAGTCTATAGTGGGGAAAAAACTTCATCATCACACAATAGAGTCATATTTAGAACTTGAAAGGATATTAGAAGCCACTGAGTCCAACCCCCTCATTTTAGTGGTCAGAAAACTGAGGAACAGAGCAGTTAGTGGACATGCAGATAGGGAAATTTATACCTGATATAAGGAATGACGCCCAACCACTCAACTCTCCAAGAGTCAAATGGGCTGCTTTTGAGCCGTGGTGTGTTCCTCCTCACGGGAGGTCTTCAAAACCAAGACTGGCCAGATACTTGTTGGAATGATGATTCTTATACAGAGACGTGGTGGCCTGGATGGCCCTTGAGGTCCCTTCCTCTCTGTGCTTCTGTGTTTTTAAACCACTAAATTAGAATCACCTAATCTTCTTTCTGGTAGATATACCACATAAAGGCAAGAATTTACTGGATAAAACTTTAAATACATAGTTTTCACTCCTAAATGGTAGTTATTCTGTAAGTATAAATTTCATTATGGGATCTTTGAAGACAGGACTTAGTCATTTTGGCTTTATGTTTCCCAGTGCCTAGCACAGTGACCTACATATAAATAGATGCTTAATAAATGGTTGTTGGTTTGGATTGAATTGGCTATGGACCGATTATCCATTCACTGGGCATTACAGCAGATAATTAAAACAAACAAGCTATACTTTATGTACTATATAATTTCATTTTTTAAGTGCACTCCAACAATGGGCAGGCTGTATAGGGAGGGACACTTGTACTGAGGAAGGGATCAGGTCTCCCCACCTCCAAAGCTTTGTCCAAGAGTAACCTTGCTTTGCATGCATCCCATTCTTTGTTTTTTCTCTTACAGTGTTTGGTCACTTGTGGAAAGGGGCATAAGCACCGCCAGGTCTGGTGTCAGTTTGGTGAGGAGAGGTTGAATGATCGACTATGTGACCTTGCCACCAAGCCCGACTCAGTGCAGACCTGTCAGCAGCAGGAATGTGCATCCTGGCAAGTAGGGCCGTGGGGACAGGTATTTTAAATGACAAGGTTCTCGACTATGTTCTTTTCTCTCTAGACAGAAGCTGAGAAGGGACGTGCCATTGGAGGGGATTAAACACGTCCCCAGCATGCCATGCATGGACTGAAACTGGTCAGCAGTCAGGCAGACCTAATTTAATTGGCAAAATCATTTTTCCCTTGTTCTCTGGGCTGCTGTTTCTTTTGTGGTCCTAGCTGCACACATCTATCCTGGGGCTTGTAAAGCCAGCCAGAACCCATAAGCAGTCAGCCGGATTAATACTAGAGGTCATTCTTGGCTGAGGCTTTCTTAGAGTATGTGTGTTACAAATATAATATGGCATGTCTCTATGAGAAGCAGCTCGGGGTGGTGGGGAAGAATACTGGTCTTACAGTCAGGGAGACTTCCTACCTCTGTTACATCTGAGATGGGTGACCCTGGGCAAGTCCCTTAATTTCTAAGTGCCCAAGGAAACTCTCTTAGAAATGTATTTGCTCCAGGTGGAAGGAATTTTCATGCCTGTAACTCCCTTATCACTAGGAAAATTGCAGATGTGCAACAAAACCCAGTAAAGATAAACAATGAGAAGCAAGTAGTGACCTACAGTGACTAGAAGACCTTAAGAGATCTGGATTCAAGGGCTATCTCTGACACATGCTGGCTGTGTCACCCTTGACAAAATAGGGAAATTCTCTGTGCCCCTAGAAACCCTGGGAGACCTTAAGTTATAAACATGCCACCAGTTGGGATCAATGGGGGGATTTCCCAAAGCAGAATTTCCACCAAATGATGACATTTAAAAACTGAACTCCCCCTCCAAAAAAAATCATCTGCTATGCCTGGAAAAGATTCAGAAGGAGGCTTTGCAGAGGGGCTGGGCAGAGCCTCATGGAGGAGCTAGGGGAGAACATACCCCAAGGCTTGCCCAGAAGAAAACTCTGGGCTGGCTTGGCAACCTGCAGGTGTCCTTACCGAGGAGAGCCATTGAAACGTCTAAGTTCCAGCCATATGACGATGAGTCAGAATTCTGCCAGTACAGACAGGACTACAGTGGGGTTCATTTGTGTATAAACTCACAGAGATTATGAGCCTTAAAAACCCAACTGTGTGTGCTGAAACCCTAGTCATCAGTTAAAAAAAAGAATTAATTGAATCTTATCATAATAGATGCTTAATAAGTGGTTGTTGGTTAGAATTGAATTGGAAATAGGCCAATTATCCATTCACTAGTCACTGCAGTGCTTTAATTAAAATAAATAAGCTATACTTTGTATACTGTATAATTTATTTTTTTAAAGTGCACTCCAAGACTGGGCAGGCTGTATGGGAACAGGGACGTTTGGACTTGAGGAAGGGATCAATTCTCTTCCCACACTCCCACCCACAGTATGAATTGTTATATTCTAAAGCACTGGGGGTCAGATTCAAATATAAACAGATCCCTGTGCCTGCGTATGTACTTAGAAAACTGCAGATTCCTATTATCTAAGTTGTATTTTTATTTATTTTCTTAAACATCTCCCAGTCACATTTTATTCTGATTGGGACATCATCTAGTGTTTCCCTGAGTTTGACATCTGTGGTTAAAGGACCTTGAGAGATGATTTAGATCATCTGGCTGTCTCCAGGCAAGCAATAGTTCTTTACTTGTATATCACCTTCATCCAGACATTGGAGCTGCCACAGATTAAGTAGCAATAAATGGTTTCAGTGGGAATCAGTCAGTCAACATGTATTGATTAAGGGCCTTTTGTGTACCTGGCTCTGTGCCATAGGCGCTGGGTGTGTAAACACCAAGAATGAAATAATCTTTAACCACAAGAAGGTTACCTTTTATTATGAGATACAAATGTACATAAAAATACTTGCAGGATGAATATAAATTTAACAAAGACATATCTGCAGACTTATTAAAAACAGTATAGTTTGGATAGGAGGAATGGACAGGATCAGGAAAGGTTCCTGCAGAAGGTGGTACTTGAACAGCATCTTAAAGAGAGGATGTAGTGAGACAGAGGAAAGAAGGACAGAAATACTTCTTGGGCAACCCCTTTAAAAATACATCTTCTCTTCCACCTCCCCTCACTCAATACCATCACAACTTTTTATGCCTAAGGTCACAGACCTAGGACTGCAGGGGCTAACCCAAGCCCCTTCATCCTTCTCCAGACTGGTTCTAGGAACCATTTTCCCAAATACATCCCTCTTTTATGTATATTCTATATTAGAAAAATCCTGGAATGCCTGAGTAAGATTCAGTAGAAAAGGAGAGCCACTGAACAATTTCCCAGTGCTTCCTCTGTCCCTGTGTAGGGCGTTTGGGGAGCAGGGTTGAAGGACGGAGTGCTACACAATGCTGTCATACTTTTTTGAATGTGGGAATGTGTGTCCATCACAAGAAGATTTCTTTCACGTCCTATATTTACTAGACCAGTTCTGCCTCACCCCATAGCCATCAAGTCCATTCTTCTACCTGGTTGAGTTCTGGGTCATTTCTGTTTACAACAATCTAGAGAATCACCTAGTTTTGCCTTGTTTGCATAGGTGCTAGTCCCTTGGCCCCCTTGAGTTGCAGGGTCCTTACCACTTTTCTTTGTTTTGTGGAGGTGGTTGGGAAAAGAACCTTGGCTGAGGTCTCTGTGCCCTTGGTTTTTTTTCTCCAGTGCAGCGTGACTTGTGGCCAAGGCTACCAGATGCGAGCAGTCAAATGTGTCCTTGGAGCTTATTTGTCTGTGGTTGATGACAATGAGTGCAATGCAGCAACCCGACCAACAGATACCCTGGTAAGAAGGCATTTCAGTGAGGCTGCTCGATCTCTCATGGGGCTCATTCACTGGCGTTGGGATTCAGACACTGGGCCGCCCAACCCCAGTCTTCACCCTCCCTTGTGTTTGCTGTGGACAGCTCCACACATCTGGATGGTTGGCTCTGTCGTCTGAAGATTGGGACTAGGAACTGAGACCAAATGAAATATTAATTTGTTGGGGCGGCTAGGTGGAGCAGTGAATAGAGCACCGGCCCTGGAGTCAGGAGTACCTGAGTTCAAATCCGGCCTCAGACACTTAACACAAAAAACTAGCCATGTGACCTTGGGCAAGTTACTTAACCCCAACTGCCCTCCAAAAAAAAAAAAAAAAAAAAAAAAAAAAAGAAATATTAATTTGTTTCAGGTTCCACTATTTTAATGTTGCAATTTTTTTCTGGTTGAGTTAGCATTATGAGAGTCAGCATGATATAAGGTCTAGGGCAGCGATGTTGGAACTCAAATAGAAACAATGGCCGTTAAACCACTGGCTGCATATTGACTTAGAAAATCACATATTAACATTATCTGGGTTCCATTGTATTTTTGTTTACATTGTTAAGTATTTTCCCATTACATTTTGATCTGATTCAAGTGGCCAATGTTTGACATCTCTGGTGGAGAGTGGTACATTTGGAGTCAAGAAGACATATGGTCAAATCTTACCTGAGACAATAGTTAAGGTTCCCGAACTAAGTTTCTTAATTTCACTGGCTTCAAGCAACTCATTCCCCAAGACTTGTCTACAGAGTCATCTAGAAGTGGTATTCTGTAGAGAGGAAATCCTCCCTCTGGGACTTCCAAACAAGCGTGTTGGATAATGTGCCAGATAAGACATCCAGAAGGAACCCCCATCCTCCCCATTGGTTATTGGTCATACTCTTTGCCTCTTTTTTTAACTAACCAATATGGAGCATATTATAGTGCAGTGGTTCTCAACCTTCCTAAAGTTGCAACCCTTTAATACAGTTCCTCATGTTGTTGCTACTTCATAACTGTAATTTTGCTACTGTTATGAATTGTAATGTAAATATCTGATAGGCAGGATATATTTAAATTGAACATATATTTAAATTGAACAGGTTGAGAACCGCTGCTAATGATTTTCTGATTACAAGTCAGTCTGTAAGAAAATGATTATAGAGAAAAAACAAAAACAATTTTGGAGCAGCTCGGTGTCACAGTGAATACAAAGGCCCTGGAGTCAGGAGGACCTGCATACAAATCCAACCTCAGACACTTAACACAAAAGTAGCCACATGACCTTGGGCAAGTCACTTAATCCCAATTGCCCTGTCCTCCCCCCTCAAAAAAAAAACAATTAGAGACTGAAATTTGACAGATAGTTTTAGACCAACTCAATAAAATGAAGCAAATTCCATTGAATTCAATTTTTGGAATCATGATGTATGTAGAATTTAATGACCATAAGGAGGAGGTGTCAGAAGAGTACTTACTGACTTTGGGATCAGATGATGTGAGTTCAAATCCAGCCTCTGGCATACATCCTGTATGACGTCAGACAAATCTCTTAACCTTTCTATATCTTACTTTTCCTCTATATCTTACTTACGCTATCTATACTTATTGAATCCAAAAGTTCTTGACTATGGACTTAATAAAGTGACCATGTCTACCATATCACTTAGAATTTCCCTCCCCTCCCTCAACCAAAAGGAAGAATGCATATTTATCAAAGAATGCAAAGTTATCCTCTGTTCTCTAGGTCTAAGATTGGTCATTTCCATGAACATCTGGATGCCTTTTCCTGTTACTTTCTGTTATATAATTGTAGTCATTCTGTATGCTCTTCTTTCTTCACTCTGCATCAGTTCATATAAGTCTTCTTTGATTCTCTGAATTTCTCTTACTTTCAACGTCTTTGCCTATGTGGTCCCCTCTATCTGGAATAGGTCCCTGTGCATCTCTACTTGGAGAAGTCCTACCCATGTTATAAGTATCAGATCAAAAATCTGCTTTCTTAGTTTAAAAAAAAAAGAGCTTCCCTTATTCTCTCTGAGTTCTCCTTTCTTTATAAGGGGATTTCTTCCTATTTTCAGCCCTATAAAGTTTGGATATTTCTTGTGGTACTTCTCTTCTGACATATAGTTATTTGTGTATTTGTCTTGATACCACCTCCCCCATGGGGCAGGGAACTGGGTCTTATAGCTTCATATCTCAATATCCATTGTGTTGTGTTGTACATCCTGGCTACTTAAAAATGCTGAATTGAATCAACTTATTATATGAAGAGGATGCTTCAAAGTATTTTATGCTTTGAAGAGGCATCTATTCCCTCCACATTTGGCTCACCAAAGTTATTCTTTGACATCATCAGAAAGAAAGCAAGGCACTTGATCAGCATACCAGATTCATGCCTTATTACAGGTCCTCAATTTTGGAGGGTATGGATAGCATTTGGCCTCCAGAACGAGCAACTTGTCATGAATAGCAATTTCGTCCACTCGTTATAGCATATGAAAATGGAGTATCCGTGGAATAATCTCAGCCTTAGACTAAAATGGTTATGGGAAAGTACTAACGGGTTCCTGTTTAGTGGTTGGGAGAATCACCATCTGATTTCTTATTAACCAACAGAGTAATAGAATTTTAGATCCAGAAGAAAACTTAGATATATGAACCCTTTCATTTCTTCAAAAGGAAAACCGAGACCCAGTGAAGTGACATCGGCTTGCCTAAGTTTTGACATTGATTTGAATAAAATATCTCGTCCTATTCCAGTAGAAAATACAGAGAGAGGTGAGCTAGAGGATAGTACAATTAAGCTAAACTATGATTGGTTGAATGACTTTAACCAAAGAATAGTCATTCATTAATGATATTGCCTAGGAGGGACTCTCTAGTAGAATATTCCAGGCACTTGACCCTATGCTATTTAACATTCTTAACAGTTACTTCGATAAAGATTTAGATGGAATTCTTACCAAATTCAAAGATGAAATGAAGCTGGGAAGACAAGCTGACTTAATGAATGAAGGAGTCAGGGTTCAAAAATGGCTCAAAAGATTAGAAGATTGGACCAGTTCAATATTGAGGATAAATGTAAAAAAAAAGTCCTAGCCTTGGGTTCAGAAAGTTGAACTCACAAATTCAATGCAGTCTGAGAATGGTTATATAGCATTTAACTGGAAAAAAATTATGGAGGTTTAAGTGGATTGTAGACTAATCAAGGTACCAACAGGATGATACGGCATCCCCCAAAGCTAAGGCAACTTTATGCTAGATTGTGAGGAGCCTGTCATCTAGGAATAAAGAGGTCTCCGTTGGTATTCTTCCATGACCATCCATGACTAGATTATTGGGCTCTAGTGTGGGAGCCCCATTTCAAGAACAATTAATCAGCAGCATAATATCCAGAGCTGGCATAGGATCTTGAGTACCTGAAGGAGCTAGGGATGGTGAGCCTGCAGAAGAGATGCCTAGGGCCATAGAGGCATGAGTGCAGTCTTCCAATATTTGATGGGATGTCAAATGGGAACAGAATTTACCTTGTTCTCTTTGGCTTCAGAGGACAGAAACAGGAACAATAGGGCAGAAGAGGCAGATTGAGACTCGAGACTCAAGAAAAACTGGCTAACAACTGGAGCTGTCCAAAAGTGGTGCGGGCTGCCTTCAGATGTCATCTGGTGGATTCCCCCTAATTAAAAGGAAAGATTTAAAGATTAAAAAATATAAAGATTTAAAGGAATGTCAGGTAGGGATTCTCATTTAGGAAGGGGCTGTATGGCCACGAAGTCACCTCTCAATTCTGAAATTCTAGATGGGTGTGAAGGGCCTGAAGTCACACAAGTTGTTAGTGGAAGACCTAAGATTTTCCAAAATTCCTTTCCTCCACATGTTTCTATCATATAGCCACCCAAACTTAACATTTGCTCATTTCTTGGACAGGACTGTGAATTAGTGCCTTGCCAACCTCTGCCAGCTGCGCCAGAAGCAAGAAGAAGCACTAACATTCAAAGAACCCAATGGAGATTTGGATCTTGGACTCCAGTAAGGAATTGAATGAATGAAAAGGTTGGGGGCAGGGGAGAGAGGAGGAGTAAAGAGTCATGGGTGGGACATTTTTTAAGATGTGATTATTAAAACTGGACCACTGCCCAGTGAGAGTTTCCATAATACATCTTCATGTCTGTCAACCCCAGTGCTCTGCAACATGTGGAAAAGGAACCCGGATGAGATATGTCAGCTGTAGGGATGATGAGGGCTCAGTGGCAGATGAGGAAGCCTGTTCTACCCTCCCTAGGCCATCAGCAAAGGAAGTGTGTGCTGTGACCCCCTGTGGGCAGTGGAAGGCCTTGGATTGGAGCCCTGTAAGCAAGGGAATGATTGATTTGGGCTGGGGTGATTGGGCTTGGGTAGAGGTGGTGGTGGTGGCATCAAAATGGTAGAGGGCCCTGTTCTATTTAACAATAGCTGGATTATAATAGTTGGATTTATTTTGTGATTTCCCTTCCACCTCCATCATGCTATTGTGTACATTTGGTACCTTTCTGCCATCTTCACCAAAATGCACATCTTTTTCTTCTATGTATGACCATATGACGGCCATGTTTCCTTTCTGAATGTCCATCACAGTGCTCCGTGTCCTGTGGACAAGGTAGGGCAACTCGGCAGGTGGTATGTGTCAACTACAGCAACCAGGTAGTTGATCAGAGTGAGTGCGACGTGGATTATATCCCCGAAACAGAACAGGACTGCTCCATGTCACCCTGCCCACGCCAGGACCATGCCCGGGACATACCTCAACACCCCTTCCAAAACAAGGACTATCACCCTAGAAGCGCCAACCCCAGCCGCACTCATGTGCTTGGTGGCAATCAGTGGAGAACCGGACCCTGGGGGGCAGTAAGTATTCCAAAGGCATTTCTCTGCTTCATTGGCCCAGTTTTAGTGAGTGGAGTCTGGGGAAAACTGACTTGAGGCATCATTGGAGTATTTCTCTGGTCTCCATGCCATCATGCTGGTACATTTTGATTTGATTTAGACAAACTATAAAAGCAGAATTGTGGGAGCTGATGCCTGGCCACGTGATAGGGTTTACATGTGCCTATTAAGCTGCAATGACTTTAGGGACATCACTCCTGTGGAATATCGAGCTTTCTGCCATAAGATGAGTGTTATGGTCTGATAGTCCACAGGGGGGATATTGGGACTGTGATTATGATAGATCCTCCAAGAGGTGGACAGCTCTGATCTGTGGGGAAATTAAGCAGAGAGGGAAATTTTTCTAGGAGAGTTTGAAATGAAAGCAATTTTCTCCCTTGCTATCTTCAAGATGAATGCACTCTCAAAATGACATAGCTGGCTGTGGTACTAGAGGAAGATTATTACCCTGGATTAGGAGGTAAATGCTAGTGTAGCTAATGTGATTGGCATGATGAACAGGTAAATTAGCAAGAATCTTTAAAACTGGCAAAGGGAAATGAGCCTTAGGGAATTCATTCTCTCTCTCTCTCTCTCTCTCTCTCTCTCTCTCTCTCTCTCTCTCTC
>JAQQSW010014991.1:0-11986 GCA_028646575.1 Pseudocheirus occidentalis | reverse complement strand
TTTTTTTTTTTTGTTCTAGTTTCTCTTTTTCTCCTAAAAGGCTGACTATATCTAAGCTCCTTTGAAATATAGGACCAAAGGCATTCAGAACATGTGAAGTGGTACACTCATGTTGATGTGAATATTTCAAAGCACCTTTATCCACCAACAAGTACAAATTAGAGTGGGATTGTTCTTTTAGGATGGGATCTTATGAGTAATTTCTTCTCTAGATCCCTTATTTTCTGTTAATGTTATAACTTTCAGAGCTTAGGGGAAGGGAATGAGTGCTTGCTTCTATTCTAAATGTCAACCGTTTAAGTGCTTTGACTTTTATTTTCTATTTGCTTTGGTCAGTGTCATTTTCTATAGGTTTTGTTGGTTGGGGAAAGGGGATTTGGTGATCTGTAGTTCTTGGTTATTAATATTTGACTTTGTTAGTGCTATCTGTTTACTATACGACTTGTCAGGGGAAAAAGCAGATATTAGATCACAGCCCTTAAAATGCATGGTGAGTGTGATCACACATTGTGCCTTCAATCTCTATGCACTGCTGCTCTCTTCAGGCTCCTGTTTATGCACTAAAAGATTTCTAATCTTTTGTGAATTAGATTTCCTTGATATAGCTATGTGTTTTCATTGAGCACTCATGGTACTTGAAATATTTACCTTCCCTCCTAAAAAGCATCCAAGTGGGTCAGAACAATAGCCCATGTAACAGAAGGACAATTCTGAAACTGTGTGGTCAATTCTCTTTTTGCTCTTGTCCTCAGAGGTGAGGAGGAAGATACTTATAATTCCTAGGGTTGAATACTAAAAAGATTATTGCACTGAGACCTCAGTGCTTAGTCCCAACCCTCTCCTCTGCCAGTTTTGTGACCTTGGGAAAGATTATGTCTATATTCTCTTTGAATGCAAAATTCAGAGGTTTTTACATCAAACTCACCTATCTTTAATAACTTTCAAACTTGATAACTATTGCGTTTGTACATATATGTGTATTACATATACATCTATGCTTATCTGCATGAGTTTGTGTTTGTGTGTTTTTTTTGTGTGTGTAAGTATGTGTGTATACATGTAGTTGACTTCTCCAGACTCCTGAAGGGGAGAGCTCTAGGATGGGTAGCTGAGGTAATGCTATTTATTTTCAAAGACTAGAATCATTCTTTGCCAAATAGTTCACTAGACACATTAATTTTGAAGCCAGATATATGCAATTCATAATTAAGACAGAATTACAAAGAATCACACACATGTTCCCATTTTACTTTGCAGGTGACTCTATTGAAGGAAAAATATTGAACTTTCTGGGCTTTAAAAATAAATAAATGGAGTAAGGTAGAATGAGGGACAGGTAGGTTCTCATCTTTGCCTAAATAGAATTTTTGACTACTATTTTCTTCCAGTGTACAAATTACAGAATGATTAATTTATAAGCCACATAAATATCTATAAAGCTATGGGCCTGGAGTCAAGAAGACTTGAGTTCAAATCCAGACTTGGACACTTTTTAATTTAATTTAATAAACATTTATCAAATGCTTACTGTGTGCTAACAACTACACTAAGTGCTATGGACACAAATAAGAAAAAAAACACAGTACCTGTCTTCAAGGAACTTGTAATTTAGTGGGGTTAGACAGTGCGCAAAAGGAAACTGAAAAGTGAGGAAGTAGAAGGGCAATGCACCAGGAGGTAACACTCTAGGGTGTGATGTCCTATGGGGAAAAAAAAGCAAAACAAAAGCAAAAACAGGCAGAGTTGCTTATGGAAAATGGAAATCTCTGATCTGAGATTTCTATAAAGGAAGGCTTTGGGAGAAGCTGATTACTCTACTCCAAGACCTTTAAAGGAAAGAAGTAAGTGAGGGATTTGAGAAGGTAAGGAGTATTGAAAACTAAACCAATCAGCATGGTCCTGAGATTTCAGATGATCAGTTCATCCTGTATGAGGCATGACACTCTGTGAAGTGGAAACCAATCAGAGTTGCTTCTGTAGCTACCATTTCCCTGACTGGCATGAGGCAGAAACTGTCAGAAGGATGCAGGTGAATGGTGATGTATTATTTTGTAATCCTGATAAAAATGAATCTTAGATTATTCTTTTACAATCTCATTGAAGCCATGATGGCTTTTAGTGATCATTGTCTCCCCTCCCCCCCAGATGTACATGAATAATCTCTTTGATAATAACTCCTGAAATTTTTGCAGCAATTGAAATCAAACTCTCCAACCTGTAGCTTGACTACTCTAATCTCTTCAATCTTTTTTTTTAAAATGGGTATTTTACCTTATGTAATCTCATGGTACTTTTCTTGTTCTCCATATTTTTGGGGGTATTATTGACTGACTGTCTCAGGAACCACATCCACTATATTCTTATCAATAAATCAATAACCATTTATTAATTACTGGCATATTCAAAAACCAAAGCAGAACAGTTTTTGTCCTTGAAGAGCTTGTGATTGAGTTGGGGGAAAAAAAAAGTCTATCTATAGGTATACATGTGAAAGAGATATAATTTTTTTTTGGAGTGGGACACTACTAAGTAGGGAGACTGAGGAAGGTTTAGATATAGAAGATGACTCTTGGGCTTTGACTTAAAGGAAAAGAATAATTTTAAAATGTGAAGGCAAGGAGCAAGTGGATATGAGGGAGGATGAAGGTCGGTGATGAAAACATACAAGGATGGGAAACAGAGTGTTGCATAGGAAGAAAAGTTTAAAGGATATTATTACTAAACTTTTGAAGATGAATAACATGTAACAGATTATAAAAGTAGGTTTAGGACAGATTGTAAAGGGATTAAATGCCAGAAGAGTTTGCATTTGATCCTAAGGGTTATAGGGAACCATTAGGCTTTATTGAGAAAAGGAGTGTCATGGTCATATATATCTATTTTTAGAACACACACTTTAGAAACTATGCAAAATGAATTAAAGAGAAACTTGAAGCAAGAATAATTAGGAGGTTATTGCCATAATAAAGGCTAGAGGTAATAAGACCTTAATTAAGTTAGTGATTATATGTGAAGAGAAGAGAAGGGCACAGATATTTTTGATGGAGAAAATTACTAGTGAAGAATTGAAGATGACACCAAAGTTGCACACCTGAATGACTGCGAAGAAATAAGGACATGTTGAAGAGAGGTTTGGGGAGAAAATGAAAGATTTCTGTATTGGACATGTTGAGTTTAAGATACTTATAAGACAGGGCGGCTAGGTGACACAGTAGGGAGTGCCAGCCCTGGAGTCAGGAGGACCTGAGTTCAAATCTGGCCTTAGACACTTAACACAAAAATTAGCTGTGTGACCTTGGGCAAGTCACTTAACTCCAATTGCCCTCCCAAAAAAAGGCAAAAAAAGATACTTATAAGACAGTCATTTTGGAAACATCCAATGGGCGGTTGATGATGTGGCATTGTTCAGGAAAGGAAATTAAGTTGGATATTGAAAGATCAGGCAATCACAAGAATCAAGATTTTTTTAAATCCATGTGAGTAGATTAGGTCACCATGTGAAAAATGTTTTGAAGAAAACCTTGATGTACATCCACAGCTAAAGGAAAAAAACGTTTAATGATTGAGCAGAGGACACTGAGAAGACAAGTAGGAACAAAAGCAAAAGAGCAATGTCAAGGGGCGGCTAGGTGGCGCAGTGAGTAGAGCACCGGCCCTGGAGTCAGGAGTACCTGAGTTCAAACCCGGCCTCAGACACTTAATGCAAAAACTAGCCGTGTGACCTTGGGCAAGTCACTTAACCCCAACTGCCCTCCAAAAAGCAAAAAAAAAAAAAAAAAAAAGAGCAATGTCACAAAAACCACGAGAGGACTTGAGGATCCAGGCAAAGAATGGAAAGAACAATTACAAATGTTTCAGAGATGCTCAGAAGGACGTGAACTGAAAAAAGGCTTCAGCATTGAATAGATTACTGGTAACTTGGACGAAACTACAGCTAAACTGCATGAAGGGGAGTAATATGTAATAAGGCTTGATGTCAGAATACAAGTGGGTGTGAGAAGTGAGTAGAATGTGAAGAAGGAGAAGCAGATGGAGACAGTCATTTTTTTTTTTCCTGTCCAAGGAAAATGGTAGTTTAAGGAAAGATACAAGATGATAATTTGAGGGCATGGTAGGGAAAAGTATAAATTATTTTAAAGAAAGTGAAATTCTAGGCATGTTTATAGGCAATGTGGAAGAAGCCATGAGATAAAGAGAGACAGAAAATTATAATGATCATCAAAACTCTCTAGTATTAAACTAAAAAAAAAAAAAGATTAGCCTATAGAAGGAAATCCTAAAAACAAATGAGCCAAACAATGTACAACTTTTTTCCCTTCTTTCCTAATATGGGAAATCTGCTCTCTGACTTCTCTATGCTGTCATCTATAGTGCCTGAAACATCACAAAAGGGAACCTTTGATAGATTTGTTGTTTGTTTTGAAGTGGGGATAGCTAGCAGGTTGTAGTATCCTATATTCTTTGCTGAAAAATGACGGGGATTGTTTTTTTTTTTAATCCAATCTATCTCAGCAACATGCTAAGAGGACATTTCTGGAGAAAGAGATGAGTTACACAGAAAGTTTTTCCTCTACTGTTTTGCTTCAACAGCCTTTTAAATATTTAATGGTTTTAGTCCATTAATAAGCACTCTTAACTGTGAAGCATGAAGAAGATTCCTTGGGCAGCCACTGGGTGGCAGCAATAACAAGACAGCTCTGCTTCTTAGCAACAGTGTCTTTGCCAGCTGGCAAGCTTTTTGCTTTTCATTGGTTTATTTATTTGTTTACTTTTTCCGTATATAAAGAACAAAGCAGAAACTTGAATCACCTAAGAAAATAATGGGGAAAAAACTCTGGAGGAGCATTCCTTGTTTTCTTGAGCACATGCCTAACAGAGCATATACTTGTAATACTTGCTATGTAAGCACTGATCCCTCTACTTTGAAAAGGAAAGAAACAATGACAACAACAACATTTTCAGGTATGTTACAGTAACATTGAATCTTGCTGTTAGCATATGCCATGTGTGTCATAGGAATAAAGTAAGAAATAATTACAGGGCAATCACTTAGTTTTGTTGTTTTGTTTTAATCTGAGATTGTGTTGCTCCATTTCAGAGACAAAAGGGAAGCTTAGAATTACATTTGTCTAAGACCACACATTAATATTACCAAATGGTAAAATATTTTTGACAGAGATAGCTTATTTTATGATATTAAATATGTAAGTGTGTAGAATGTGAAAACTTCTCAGAATGGGTCTTGGAATTTGCTGTCAGGTTTGAGTGTCAGCTTCCCCCTTACCCCTTCATTGCTGCTGTCAATCAGCAGCAAGCCCTTTCAGGAGTCTTTTAAACCCCATCTAGCTTCAGTTCTTTGTCTTCTTTCCCCGCCTCTGTGGGCCCCTCCTCCCAGCCAATGGGAGCCAGGGACAGCGAGAGTGCATACCCCCAATCAATGGAAGTGAGGAACAACAGGGGAAATATGACTCTGCTGTATTAGGGTCTAAAAATTGTGTTGGGGGTTGAGTGAGGAGGGCTAGGTGGGCTAGTGAATAGAGCACAGGGCCTAGAGTCAGGAGGACCTGAGTTCAAATACAGTCTCAGACCCTTACTTAATTACTAGCCCTATGATCTTGGGCAAGTCACTTAACCCCAATTGCCTTGCCTTACCCCCTGCAAAACAAACAAACAAATAATTTTGTTTGTCCCATATTGCAAGCCTCCTCTCCCTAATATGTGGTGGAGAGACCTGCCCTTGGGGGAAAAGAATAAAAATGTCCTGTTTTTATCCTCAGAAACCTCCATGTACTTGATTAAATTTTGAATGGGTTTTTTCATCCCATACATAAGCACATAGAATTTCAAGCTGGAATAATACCTAGTCCAAGGTGCTTATTTTTACAAAGGAAGAAGTTGAGGTACATAGGGGTTTAGTGACTTGCTTAGGCCTTGACTTCTCTTTCTAATCTAACTATACATTAGGACTTCCTGTATACTGTTATACACTCAGACTGGACTTCTTGCTATTCCTGACAGTTAACATCAATTTTACTGTCACCATGCCATTGTACCGCATGCCTAACAACACTCCCCTGCCCCTGCCAACCAACCTCTTACTTGGAGCATATTCCTTCATTACCACTACCACTTAAAATTCCAAATTTTTTTCTAGGCTCAACTCAATACTGCCTCTTATAATAAGCTAGAAATCAGCACAGCATAATGAATAGGATCCTGGAGTTGGAGTCAGGAAGAATTACATTCAAATCTTCCCTCAGATACTTATTAACTGGGTGACCCTGGACAAATCACCTAACCTCTTCATACCCCAGTTTCCTCATAAGTAAAATGATTGGTTTGAACCTAGTGGAATCTGAGGTCTCTTTCAGTTTTAAATCTATGATTTTAAGATCCTTTTCTTATCCCTAGAGATGCTAGTTTGTTCCCTGCTCCAAAATTACCTCTTTTTTATGTATATAATGTGCATATACTTTTACAGGTACATGGCTTCCATTTTATATTTTAAGCTTTCCTGACGACTAAAATTACTTCATTTTTGCTTTTGTATATTTAGTGCTGAGTCCAGTGCCTGGCACATAATAGAAGCAAAATAACTACTTGTTATTGATAACCAGCCTCATTGATTGGTTACATGAGATACATCATTAATACCTCTGACCCTGAATGTCATTATTGTCCTTTCTAATCACCATTGTTACTTTGAACTCCTTTTCCTCTTATCTAAACATTTGCTTCCTGATTTTCAGAAAGCTCTCTTTCTGGAATTTCTCTCACTAACCCTGGCTTTTTGGACTCAAGGCATCATTTAAAAATGAGTCTTTTAAAAAAATCAGCATCCTGAGTTGGGCCTATAGCGTTATGGCTATGGCTCTCATTCATCATTGCATATGATTGCTACATACAAAATATCTGAATGCTAAAAAATACTTATCTTTTGCAGTAATTTGTTAGTTCTGATACATAAATGCATTTGTAGTCTAAATAAAATTATAAAAAAATAAATGAAACCTGCAAAGGTCCTAAAGGGTAAAAATACAATGAATAATGAGCTTTACATAAAGCAAATTATTCCGTAATTACCTGGCGACCTTTTCTTTCAAAATAGCACAATTAATAAAATAAGAGAATAATTTGTGTTATATATGAGTATGCTAGTGAAGTGAAATAGTATGAAACATAATAAAAATGTTATTGCCAAAGTTTGGATGCAAGCATAACTGAGTTTAGCAGAATGGTTTCAAGATTAATGAAATTTTTTTCCTCTCATGATTAATGCAGGTAATTGACTTCTGCACATTTCAAAGGTACGTGTATCCCCCTCTGTGAATGATATTTGGAACTGATCAATCATCAATAAGAATTTGGGGTATCTATTAGATACCAGTACTGTGTGCTGGGGATATAAAGATAAAAATTAAATGATACCTACCCTCAAGGAGTTTATATTTTGCATTCTAATCAAGGAAGACATGCATCTATATCTCTATGCATTTGTGTATATAGACATTGCTTATTCATATATACATATATGTATATATACATGCATACATATACTCACATACATATTAAGTATATAGACACATGTCTACCTACACACATGTGAAACATATTCCCACATATACATGTATTTAGGACACATACAGAGACAAGGTAAAATTGGATTGGAAGGCACTAGCAACTGACCTGGACAAGAAAGACTTCATACATGAAGTAATGCTGGAAATGATTCTTAAAGGATCCAGGAACTCTAAGAACTACAGACAAAGAAAAGAAGGTGTTTCAGGATAGGGGGTCAGCCAATGCAGTGGTACAGCAATGGAGGTTAGAGCATCTTTCATAAAGAGCAGAAAATAGGCCAGTCTGACTGGATCATAGAATTTGTGGATAGAAACATGCAAAGGACATTCAAGAGGTTGGAAGCGTTCAGGTTAGAAAGAGATTTAAATTTCAGCTAATGAAGATCATATTTGATCCTAGAAGTCATAGAGAGCCACATGTGATTACTGAGTAGGGTCAGGTAGTCAGATTTGATTTTTAATAAGAGCACTTTGTCAGCTGACTGTATATAGGATGTAATGGAATCTGAAAATGCTTGAGGCAGGAAGAATAAGAAGGCTTTTACAATATGCCAGAGGAGAAGAGATAATAGTACAATTAGCATTGCAACTTATGTGATCTAAGGTAGTGGTTGTGAGTAGAAAGAAGGGAAATTATACATTTATACAATGTGTGTGTGTGTGTGTGTGTGTAAAAATAGATTTTGTTGGTAATTGAACTCACAAGATATTGCAAGTGTCTAGATATGTTGAATTGAGGAGAGTCCAGGTTGAAAGCTTGGGTGATTGGGAGGATGATGGTACCTTCAAGAGTGGGGAGGAAGATGGGAGAATCTGCAGCCCTGAATTCACAGGTTACCTGGAGGCCACAGGCTCCCCACCCCTGTTCAAGAGTAATTGGGAAATTAAGAATACGGGTGGGTTTGGGAGTAAGGCAGTGTAAAACCATGCACAAGCAGCTCTCCAGAGGACTGCTGCTGTGAACAGCTTTCAAGGTTCTGATTACACAGTATAGAGAACTCTCTATTTATTCAATAACAAATCAGAGCAAAACATTCACAGAAAATCAAGGTACAGCATTCAGAATGTTACAACTTACCACAAAAAAATAAATCAAAATACAGCATTTGCCATGTCACAACTCAACAACTTGTCATTAAAATGGCCATACAGTTTTCACTAAAGTGGTCATATAGTTTTAAACAAAGTAACAATCATTTAGTAACTCAATCACAAAGCGACACAAAGTACAAAAGCCAAAGTACTCCACCCATGGGGTGCAATTAAGTTACAACTTCTACCTACAGTCATTAGTCAGTACCCTCCTAAGGGGGTAGTGGAAAGCACAAAAGCCATCTACCCCTAGGTCACAAATAAATTACATTTTCATCAGTCACTACTCAGTATCCATGGAGAGGCCTTTTTATATTGACTTGGAGCAGGTTTTCACCTTCCATGGTTCCTCTTCTGTGGTCCCAGCTCCCAACTGAATCTAACCAACCGTCACCTCCGTTTAAAGGCAGACAGTTCCTTGTCCAGCTCTTTGTTCAGTTTCTGTTCCATATTGAAGCTCACAGTGTCCAGTCCACTTCAAATCTCTCACAGTCTCTGTTCCTGGGAAGACAAGGCCTGTAGCAGCTGCTACAGTATAACTCAGTAGCCTAAGGGCCAGCCTTTGGTGGTATTCTCAGGAGGGACTGAAGAGACCTGAGTTGAGAGAGAAGTGTATAGCAGCTGGCCTTTATTATAGTGTAGCATCCTCCTTATATATCGTGGAGCCCTAGGGGTAGCATGATTCTCATGTGTACCTGAGGGGAACTGATCAATGGAGGAGGAGCTGAGCCAGCTGTTTCAGCTGCCACTCTTCAGGAGAGTAATTTATCGAGAAACCTCCCTGTGAGCCCAGCAACTGAGCTGTGACCCTCAGCACCACAGGTGCTCCTCAACTCACGCTGATCCCCGCAAAGGCCTAAGAAAGTCACAATAACATTCATACACATTAACAAAGTCACAACAATATTTGTACAAAACACTGGCACCACAATCATGCTTCCTCAGTCTTTGGCAGCTCCATCTGGCCCTTGGAAGTCTTCTGCAGCTCTGGCACCAGAAATTCAAGTTTTGCCACCACAAGTCCCACAATTTCTGTTCTCAAAATCAAAATCACTTTATAGTTCCCAGTGGGAACTCAGCATTATACTTGTTCACAGTAGATGTGTTGAGATTTGGGGTTTAGGGGTGCTTGAGACCCCAAAATCCTGATATGCTGGGTTCTGACAAATGAATTTGACTCGTCTTTTCTCAATCAAAGAAAATCAAAGTTTATTAAAGATTCACCATAATGGATACACTCTTAAAGAGTCTAAGTATTTGTGACACTTGAACTGACAAGTGGGTCAGAAAAATCTGACACAGATTGAATCTGAACTAGATTAAATCTCATCAGCTTCATGGAGGCAAGATAGAACTTATATACAGAGAGACTGTGGGAAGATCCAGAGGTGGTCTAGAGGAGAGGTTTGAGGAGGGTCTTGAGGATGAATTTAGAGAAGATCTTGATGAGACTGAGATCAGACTCCAGGAACTAAGAGAATGGAATTTTGATGGGGTCAAGGGTGGGAAACAACTGGAGGCAATCTGGAGATAACAGACAGGCTAGGTAAGGGTAACAGATTCAATCATAGTGATAACAAAAGACTTTTGGCCTCTGGAGAATGCCAGATCAAGTAGGAAGATTCAAGGGTCGTGAAGGTGTTTTCAGAGACTAACCCCCACAAAAAGTATATCTCTTTCATAACAGGATTACCCTGAGGACTCTGACAGTGAATTGTAGCATTATAGCCACCTCTTTGTGAAACTACCCTATCTTGATGCTATGGGTACTGGTTGAATGAATGAACCAGCACTAGGATAAAGACTTAGAATTATTGGTGGACTAGCACCACACCCACATTACTTTAATGAGCAACATATTTGGGAATTTTGTTTTCTTATTCATTCTGACATTCTGGACAGGTATATAACCAGTATTTACTAGGAGGGGTCACTTCACCTCCCTGATCCCAGCACTAGACAGAGCAAAGGAGAATATCTTGTCCTCCCCCTTCATCTTCAGTTGCACAAAGTCTGGAATATTATTGATCTATCTTGCCATTATTCATCCTGTAGATCTGTGGCACATGTCATTCTTAGCATCACCTCCTTTTCTCCCACACCAAGTCAGCTAAAGGTTGGAGAAGTTAAATGGCAGTTTACATAAGGCTGATATCGGATAAGAAGCCTAGTCTTCTTTCTGAAAATGAAGTGCTTTTCCCTCTAAACTATAATACCATAAATAAGCCTATTAGTTGGTTATAGAAGGCATTTCTATGTTTGTGATTTTTTAAAAATTGTGATTTAAAAAAATCATTATTTAGCAATATGTTATTCATGAGGAGCTTTTTTGAGTCTTTAGCTATAAAATGTGATGGATGCCAAAGTAATTCCTTATAGTAACAGAAGGGTTAGTAAGAAAGAATTATTGGGTTTGACTGGACTTAAATTCATTCTAGCTTAAGAGTAAGGACATCTGGTTTGCAGTACATGTTCTGCCAGTACCTCACTTAATAACCTTGGGAAATCAATGTCATTTCTTGAGCCTCAGTTTCCCCATTTGTAAAATGACAAGGTGAATAGGTTCTAAAATTCTGTGATAAGTTAAGTGCCATGAGGAATATAAAGGTAAGACACTGTAGTCTATGCATTCAAAGATTTAGAATACAAAGGAGGGACAGCATTTATAAAAAGAACAATAGCATTCAACCTGCATTTGTTAAGCATCTGCCATGTGGCAGACATTTAGTTAGGTGCTAAGAATATGTGATGAAAAAAGCAAGTCCTTTAGTGAGTTTACATTCTACTGCAGGAAAACATTACTATACAAAAGTGAATAGAAAATATATACAAGGAATAGAAAGTAAATTTTGGAGGAAGGTCATTAGAAACAGGGAAGAGAAGGATAGTTTTCCTATGACGGTGACATGATATGGGTTTTGAACAAAACTAAGTATTCAAAAAAGGAAAGACAATGAGTGAGCACATGCCAGGATTCCTCTGTAAAGGCATGGAGCGTGGAAATGGAATGTCACATGGAACAGCAGATAAACCAGTTTTGTTGGAATACAGAGCAGATAAAGGAGACTAAGGATGCAGTAAATCTAGAAAGGGAAACTGAGGTCAGAAGGCAGGTGGCTTTAAAGATTAAACAAGAGAATTTATAGTTTATCACAGGGGAAATTGGTACTTCTCCAGTTTTTTTTTCATATGTAAAATGAATGTGTTAGATAGTAGGTGATGCTGAGTTTCTCTTCTAGCTCTTGATTCTATAATTTTTATCACCCCTATTTTCTTTTTTATTCCTAGTAGTGGAAGGACAATGATTTTTTTTT
>JAQQSW010014990.1:0-11987 GCA_028646575.1 Pseudocheirus occidentalis | reverse complement strand
GGGGGGGGGGGCTCCCAGGAAGGCTGGGAGCCGGGGTCACCGCTGTTCTCTGTCAGGTCCAGCTTGAGGGCAGAAGGAAGGGGACCCCCTCCCTGCCTGGCAGCATGGGGAGGGGGGGGGGAAGGCGGTGGGATCTAATTTCCTCCAAGACTCAGTTCAAGTGCCACATGCTACATAAGACATGTCTGGTCCCCCTGATTCTAGTGACTCCCCTCAAACTGGGTGACTCTTTACGACCCCATTTGGAGTTTTCTTGGCAGAGATATTGGAGTGGTTTGTTGTTTCCTTCTCCAGCTCTGCTTTACAAATGAGAAACTGAGGCAAAGAGGATGAAGTGACTTGTCCAGGGTCACACAGCTAGTAAGTATTCACAAGGCTGAATTTGAACTCAGATCTTTTTGACTCCAGGCCAGGCGTGCTCTATCCACTGAGCCACCCAGCTGCCATCCCTCCCACCAAACAACTTGAATCTTTTTTATATCTATGCACATATGTATTTGCTGTGACACACATACATGTCTACACCCACGGAATGTAAGTACCTTGAAGTCAGGAACTGTTTCTTTCCCTTCTTCCCTCCCTCCCTTGTTCCTTTCCTTCCTTCCTCCTTTCCTTCCTTCCTTCCTCCCTCCCTCCCTCTCTTCCTCCCTCCTTCTTTGTATCCCCTACAGCTATCACAGTACCTGACACATAATAGGGGCTTTAGAAATGCTTATTATTGAACAGTTCTTAGCCAGTCGAGGGACCTGGATGTGACTCTGAGCTCTGCCATTCACTCACTGGGGTGAGCCCAGGGAAATCACCCTGCTTCTCTGAGCCTCAGCTTCCTCATATGTAAATAAGGGAAGCCAGCCGATGGAGGGTGGGGGGTCTTGGCTTTTTAAGGGCTGTGGCCCAGGCTGGCAGACTGGGGAAGCCTGCAGCTCCCGTATCCAAAGAACGGCAGTAAATGCCTTAAACAGAATGCAAAGAATGGCAAAGTCAACTAAAGGTAAAGAAAGGTAGGGATATTTTCCCATCCCAGTGCCCCTGAACCCTGTTCTCTCACCTGACTCAAAAGAGAGAAACCAATAAGAACAATGCGCATCTTCCCGACTCTTTCTGATTCGGGAATTGTTTTGCTCACAGCCACTCTTAAGACAGGAACCGGAGGTATAATTACTCCATTTCACAGAGGACAAGACCGAGGCTAGAGGGCATATGGACCTTGCCCAGGGTCACCCAGATTGTAAGTGACCGATCCAGGGTTCAAACTCAGATTTCTTGACTCTGAGGATCACTCATCAACACCTTTCAATCTTGGGAGAGTGGACTGGGGCCATGGGATGTGTGCTAAGAAAGGCAGGGTCAGGAGGCTGGAGGTTGGGGTGGTTCATGTGAGGGAGATACCACTGGGCAGAAAACCAGAGGTCACTTATCCTCTGAGGAAGACTACCTTCCAACCTCTGCTTTTCACCATTCCAGGGCCTCGTCTCATCACTCAGTGGGAAGATTTGAGTCTGGTCTTCCCCGGGTGCCAAAGAGAGTCATTCAGACCAGCCATCCGTCCCTTAACTCTCTCTTTCTGTGCCCCAACCTCCAGGAAGGGCCCTACCAAGCCCCTGGAAGAGCAGGGAGTGAGTGAGGATCATTGAATTACAAACTAAAAGCTAGAAGGGACCTTGGAAGACAGCTAGTCCGACCTTCCTATTTTACAGATGTGCAGACTGAGACTCAGAAAGTTAAGTGACTTGCCTGTAGTCTCAGAGACAGTAAAGTAAGATCCGATTCCACACCCAGCAGTCTCTGAAAGACCATAAGTCCTCCACGGCCTGAAAAGAGGGAACACGGCACACGGTGTGGGCATGTGGAGACACAGCATCAGAGTGTGAAAACACCAGGTAAAGGAGGGGGGTGAGGGAGGCAGGTGCACACCTGCCCGTTCATTCAGATACATGCACACAGTCACATGCAGAGAATGCTTATATACAAGCTCATGTAGCCTCATACGTTTTTACTCTCCTCATCTCTCTGTCTCTGTCTGTCTCTGCCTCTGCCTCTATCTCTGTCTCTCTGTGTCTCTCTCTCTCTATATGTTTACACACATACATATACATTACATACACCTTCACACCATCATACACACATCAGACTATGCACATCTTCCACAGATACCCTCATATACACACAAGCCTGCCTTCAACATACTCACAGATACATGCCCCGACACCAAATGCAGTACATATACCCTTATGCACCACACTCAACAATTACACACACACTTACAGGGGCGGCTGGGTGGTTCAGTGGTTAGAGTGTTGGTCCTGGAGTCAGGAAGACTCATCAACTTGAGTTCAAATCTGGCCTCAGACACTTCCTAGTGGTGTGACCCTAGGAAAATCATTTAACCATGTTTGCCTCAGTTTCCGTATCTGCAAAAAGAACTGGAGAAGGAAAAGGCAAACCACTCCAGTACCTTTGCCAAGAAAATCCCAAATGGAGTCAACCAAGAGCTGCACACAAGAAAACAACACACTCTCATAAACTCCACGCCCTCATGTATTTCTACATCCACACTCACAGCCATACACACAACTTCAGACTCTCAGTCATATACATAACATACTTTACACACCTACAGCTTCACATCCATTCATAAATACACACCCAGGGCAGCTAGATGGCACAGCGAATAGAGCACCAGCCCTGGAGTCAGAAGGACCTGAGTTCAAATTCGGTGTCAGACACTTAACACTTACTAGCTGTGTGACCTTGGGCAAGTCACTTAACCCCAATTGCCCTGCCTTCTCCCCTCCAAAAAGACAAAAACAACAACAAAAACAAATAAGTAAATACATACCCCTCTTGAACCAGCCACACTTTTGCACATACATACACCCATGTATGTATAAAATAAACCCATCTGTGTATATATGTGTTTTCATATGCATACCCTCATATACCTACTAATAAACTCACATCTACCTCAGATACACCCATACACAACATACTTTCCTTGAATGCACCCAGTGACATATATGCCCAGTCACATTTGTCCGTATCTTCGCCTCCTTGCATGCCCACCCTCACGTACCGTGTCTGTCCTAGCATTTAAGCAGATAATCAGTGCTTGTTGAATGGCTACATATGCCCCAATACCCACACCCCGCAATGTTCTCATGCCTCCTTAACATCTTCCAAGTAGCTCCCAAGTATTCAGCCTTCCTAAACACATGCTCCTTCTAAGCCATAAGCCAACAGATCTCAGACACCTACACACCCTCAGAAGGCGCTACACACTCACACCAGCCCTCAGTCCCACACCTGGCTGCACACCTCCATATCCTGACCCCTCCATCTGTACCAGCCTCACAATACACCCTCCTTGCTCACCCCAGAACCCCTAAAAACCTCCCAGCCCAGCCCACACCCCAATGCAGGGAGCAGCTGTAAGATGCAGGGGACCCCCAGCCTTCAGGCACCCAAGAGGGAAAGGAAGCCTGTGTCAAAGGTCAAAAAGCACTTAGAGTGTTTGATTTAGAAGATTATTCATCATCGTGGATGGGGAGGAGAGGGATAAAAACCTCAGTACCACCATTGAGGAGGAGGGAGGGGAAACACAAGCCAACCCCGACCCGAAACTCTTTTCCAGTAAATCGATGTATTTTGCTATAATTTTATTAGGAATATAAAAGGAGCCTTTTCAAAAGTGCTTAGGACGCAAAAAAAAGAGGCAAGCGATGGAAACATTAGTCTGTCTGTATTAGGAAGCCCATAGTCACATTTTATCGTTACTGTCAGGATGCAAAGGCCTGAGCTTAAAACAAAATGATACATAATGTATTACAGGGGTATAAACATCAGGGAGCAGCGAGAGAGCGAGGGAGAGCATACCCAGGCGTCTTTACTTTAAAAAGAAGATGCAAAAAAAATAAAAATAAAAATGAAGAAATGGGAGGGAGAGGAGAGGAGGGGAGTCCAGAAAGAGTCCACGAGCTAGAGCTAAGACTTGCACACACACACATGCACACACACACATGCACGCACGCACACATGCATACACACACGTGCACACACAACATGCACACATGCACATATGCACATGCATGCACACAGGCACACATGCACACATGCACACATGCACGCACACACACACCTCCCAGCAGGAGAGGCTAAGGTTTCAGCCAGCCCAGTTTGAGTCCCCTAGTTCCTGCCTGTGACTCTATCTCTTGAATCCTAACCTGAGCTTTCCCCACTCACCCCCAATTCCTCAGTGCTTGAGAGAATGAGCTTAGAAGGCTTTATGGTTCAGAAAGTCCAAAAAAATGAATCAGGTAGTTGTGTCTGACTCTGTGACCCCATTTGGGGTTTTCTTGGTAGAAATACTGGACTGATTTGCCATTTCCTTCTCCAGCTCATTTTACAGATGAGGAAACTGAGGCAAGCGGGTTGTGTGTATACTAGCTGTGTGACCCTGAGCAAAGGTAAAGTGTGTGGCGCAGGGTCACACAGCTAGTGAATGTCTGAGACCATATTTGAACTCAGGTCTTACTGACTCCAGGCCCAGCATTCCACCATTATACCACCCAGCTGACTCTGAGTCAGGTAGATCTGAATTCAAATTCTACCTCTTGCACTGCTAGCTAAGAAACCCTGGGCAAGCCCAGCTCCAACAGTCAGCCTACCTTCCCAGTTCCACACTCCACAGCCCTGGAAATTTCTTTGCATAGATTTTGTGTTTAATTTTCCATATAGATGTTGTCCCCCAATAACATGGAAGTTCCTTGAGGGCAGAAACAGTTTCATTTTAACCTTTGTTTCTCTAAAGGCCTGGCCCATAGTAGGACCACACAGATCTAGCTAGGAAGAGTTATTGGGTTTGCCTACAAGGCAGCCCCAACCAGAGGAGGCAACCTGCTCCCCAACATCCATAAGGCATTTCTATTTCAGCCAACAACTAGACGGAGGGCCCCGGTAACATCTGGAGCGGTATAGCCTCCATCCTTACCTACATCTCCCCCCAAACAAGGTTGTTTCCCCCTGCTCATCCTGAGGCTTAGGAAGATGGTAGCAGTATCTAAAGCTGAACCACAGATTCTTAAACCCCTTATTTTTTCAGAAGCTGAAACTGAGGCCCAGCCCAGGCCATACAGCAAGCAAGCAGAATCAGAGAACCTGGTCATTTGCCGCTCACCTAGACTGATCACCTCCTTTCTGTGATTCCCAGTTTCCTCCTCTGGAGGATGACCCAGATGACTCTGGTGACCGTAACCCACTGCTTGGGAGCTAAGAGCTTTTCTTCTTGCTTGGACCCCCTGTAGCAGCAACCTGTGTGTCTTGACTCCTACCTTTTCTTCTCCACCCCCCATTGCTAATGCTTTCCCCTCCAATATTGCCATCCATTTACACTGTGTATATATCATGTGGCTATAATTTTTTGCTTGCTATCTACCCTGTTGTTTTGGGGTTTGGTTTTTTTTTGCTTTTTTTGGAGGGCAGTTGGGGTTAAGTGACTTGCCCAAAGTCACACGGCTAGTTAGTGTGTCAAGTGTCTGAGGCCGGATTTGAACTCAGGTCCTCCTGACTCTAGGGCGGGTGCTCTACTCTGCCCCTATCTACCCCATTGTTAGAATGTAAGCTCCCTGAGGGAAGGGACTGTGTTTTTGCCTGTCTTTGTATCCCCAACACTCAGCATATATTAAACTCTTTTTTCATATAATAAACTCTTAATAAATTAATAGAAGGTTCAGAATTTAAGAATATCTTGAAGGATCAAGCAAATTTTTGCACCAATGAACTCTCCTGTATCTTCTAAATGTTTGTGGACTGACTGGCTAAAGGTGAGACCGCAATATACCTTCTTCCCTGAAGGAGGGGAGTGGACTTCAGATTATGGGAGAGCCTCCAGCTATGAAAGAGAAAAGGCGGAAGAGAGGGAAGGGATTCAGATACCCCTTTCCTCCTTCAGGCTCTTAAAACCCTAATCATCTCTACCCTTTCCCCTCTTTCCTCTCTTTCATCTTCTTACTCATTTACACTTGAGTGTGTCATTTACACTTGAGTGTGAATTCTAGTCATTGGGTTTCCTCTCCCAGGGCTATCTGGATTTTGAGACTCGGTTCTCATCCTGGATGAAAGGATATATTGTTAAAACAAAGAGAGAAATCGGTGACCAGGTGGAAGGAGTATACAGGGAGGTTGGGTGAGTGGGTCTTTCCTGAATCGTAGGCAGCCATCTTCTTTGCCAACGGCCAATGGGTAAGGGACCTGTGGGAAAGAGGAAGAACAAAAGCCCATGACTAGTCTGAAGGGGGCTCACATTGTGGTACCCAATTCTAGAACAGAGACAAGACTATGACTCCCTCTTATCCTTCCAATCTCTATACCCGACCCCCACCTTTCAGTTTGGTGGTAGAGAGAGCGAGGCCCCAGGACAGAGAGCCAAAGGATTTGGGAACATACCAGAGGTCAGCCTCCCAAACCCTTATCTGTGAACATAACTTAGCCAAGACTAGATCTAAGAGCTTCTGCCCTCTCCAACTCCCGTACCCTTTTTGGGGTGGTCATCATGGCACAGAGGGTGCCTGGCGCCACCTGGTGCTAAGAAGAGAAGTCATTTGGGAGCAGGAGATGGGGACACCCTCTCCTGGGTCCTTGGGCTCCAACCTCAGGACTAGGATAGGTGCACCTCTGAAGTCACCTAAATTGGATTGGATTGGAGGGAAGAGGAAGAGAACTAAAGACAAACAAAAGGAAACCTAGGGGAGCTGACCAGGGTGAGCTCTGGTGAGCAGCTGGTAAGGGCAGAAGTGGGATCCTGTGTTAATGGGAATAATGCTGGATTTGGAGCCTAGACTTTACAACGCCTAATTTCACATGACTCCTCTTCCTATAAATCCATTGCGGCCAAACTACCCTGCTAACTCTCTCGGCTCTGAACCTTTGCACAAGTATAGCCACCTTTGCCTAGAGTACATTCCCTCCTCCCCTCTCCTTCTTAAAACACCAAACAGAGCAAGGATGGGCCTTCCTATAGAGGCTTTCTAGAAAGCTCCTAGTGCTTGCCACCTCCTGGAATTACTCATTATTTATGTGTTTTATATACTGTGCTCCCCCTCCCCAGAGAACGTAAATTCCTTGAGAACAGAGGCAATTTTACATATTTTTTCTTTGACTCTCCAGTGACACGTACATAGCAGTGTTTAAAAGTGTTAAATTGGATTGAATGCCCATGTGATCTTCGTCACATCCCTCAAACTCAGCGTTAAATGAAAAGGTCCAACAAGATGACTGCTAAGGTCACTTCCAGTTCTAAATCTATGAGCCCCATGAATATTGAGAACAAAAGAGTTTGAGGAGGTTGGCCATGAGGGCCATGAGGAAAGTATGGCGGCCGAGACTGGAGAATGACTGAGCAGATTGTGGTATGGGAATGTAGTAGAATATTATTGTGCCATAAGAAAGGATGAACGTTAAACACATGGAAGACTCATGCAGACTGGTGCAGGGTGACAGCTGAACAACTTATGCCTTGACCACAGTGCTGTGCCCTATGGGGGATTATCCTGGCTCTGCGGCCACTGGCCCATTAGTCATGGATGAGGCAGAAACGAAATCCACTGATGCAGAGGCCGGTGAATCCTTAATTCAACTCAACATGTATTTCTTCAGCACCTCCTAGGAATAGGTGCCTTACTAGGCACTTAGGCTACAATAACAAGAACAAACAAAACTAGCCATCCTGCCCTCAAGAAACAGAGATTCTCACTCTCTCCTGTGCATCCCAGGGCCTGTTAACAGTCTGATGAAGCTTATGGAGCTCTTCTCAGAATCATGTTTTTAAATGAATAAAACGAAATACAGAGAGTTACAGAGGAAAACAGTTATATTGAAATATAGCTATATATTATTTGTTAAATTTATTAAATATATATATTTTATATATATATGTTAAAATACAGTTCTATTAAAAAAAACTCATAGACCCCAGGCTAAGACTCCCTGAGGAGGAAGCAGCATGAACACAGGTACGTATCAAATGGGATAACAAAGGTAGAGCATTTTGCAAACCTTAAGATGCTATATAAATGCTAGGGATTATTATAAGTAAATATTATATATACATATATATACATGTATACTCATACACACACACACACACACACACACACACACATATATATATATATATATATATATATATATATATATATGTATATAAAGAAAGTACAATATAATTTCAGGGCCAGGAGAGCACTACTAACTACTAACTGGGGTGGGGGAAAGACCTTTTTCCTTTAGTTCTGTTCTTTGAAAGAAGAGAGGGATTCTGAGATAAAGAAGGATATTCCAGGTTGGGGAGGGCCTTGGGGGCCAGTAATGCAAAGGCATGGAGAGGAGAAATGAAATGCCATGCACGAGGAAGTAGGACAATTTACCTGGATCTTCCAGTGTAGAAGGGGAAGTAATGTGCAATCTCAAAAGAGGGGTTTGAGTTACACTGGGAAGGACTCTCAATGCCCGATGCAGAAGTGTGTGCTGGATCCCAAAGGCATCAGGGAGACAGAGACGCTGGAGTTTTTCAAGAAGGGGAGGAATGCACAGACAGACCTGTGCCTTAATACTGATGTTTCTATGGCATATATGAAGTGGGTGGATTGGAGAATGAATGAATGAATGAATGAATGAATGAATGAATGAATGAATGAAAAACATTTATTGGGTGATTATTATGGGCCAGGCTTTCCATTTGTTTCCCCCTAGTGAAGGTCAGACATTTTGCCACTTGCTGGCTAAGCAACTTAGATAACCTTCTTGGTCTCAGTTGGCATCTGTAAGATGGGTATAATGCCATATCTCACTGCTGTTAGGGATCTGAATCAGATGCCCATAGACTATCTAAGGTTCCATCTAGCTATAAGATTGATGATTATAAACAGGAAGGGCCCAAGAAAGAAGTGTATGTATGTGTGTGTGTGTGTATGCATGTGTACAGGTGTGAGTATGTATGGGTGTGGATATATGAGCATGTGTGTGCATGTCTGTGTGCATGTGAATGTATGACTGTGTGCATGGTTGTATGTGTGTGCATACATGCATATGTGTGTGTGAGGTACAGAACACAGGGAGCAAGGCTCTGCCCATGTGTGGGTGGGTAGAGCAGTGACAAGAGCTGTAATTACCACCCAATCATCACAGTGCACACACTAGGGAGAGTCACTGGCTGGAAAACATCGTTCACACACCTCTCTGCTGCCTGCTCCCTGGCACAGTGGGGATTACTCAGCAGCTGCCTGCCTCAGCCACACTGACAGACCTGTAAATAAAGCTTAAGCCCTCCCTCCATTTCTCCTAGAGCGGCAGGGATGGAGTGAGGAGCAGGAAGGAGATGAGGATTCTTAGCAGGGCTCCCAACTGGGGGGAGGGGGACAGAGAGAGATAGATAGAGAAAGAGACAGAGACAGAGACAGACAGAGAGACAGAGATAGACAGAGAAGAGAGGGACACAGAGATAGACAGAGATGAGGGGGCTGGAGACAGAGAGAAAGAGGAGACAGAGAGATGAGAGAGAGAAGAGAGAGAAAAGAGACATGAGACAGACAGAGAGAGGAAGGGATGGAGGGAAGGAGAGAGAGAGGGCAGGGTGGCGGGGCATGATCTCAAGTCAAGAGCTCTTAGACTAAGGGGAAGACCTAGGGTAATAGGAGGTGAGAGGAGGAAGAATCTCCTCTAGCTCATGCAGGAGTCATTTACCTTGTATGGACAGAGGCTATGGAAGGTATAGGTAGTCAAACTATAGAATGTAGAAAGTCCTATAGGCAAAGACCCTTGTACTGGGCAATTTATGGGAATGTAGATGAAGGATATATATACCTGCTCTCTGAGAACGTAGGACAGGCAGCTACAGATCTCTAAGTGGGACTGATGCAGACCGTGTGAAAGACTGCAGAAATGGAATGAGAAAGCAATAAACCAACCATGCTAACAATGGATTGATTACATCATGGAGGAGGTCTCTCTGGTGGAGCACCCTGGACTTTTGATATTTTTTATCAATGACCTGTATGAAAGTATAGATAGCATAACTTTTCCAATTTGCAGCTAGGCAAAATAACTAATGTATTGAATACCAGATTTAGAATCTGGAAAGATCTTGACAAGATAGAATCTTATAAGCTGAAATTTGGTAGAAATAAATGTAAAGTCCTTGATGGGTCCAAAAACTCAACAGTACAAGTACAGGATGGGGAAGTTGTAATTAACCATGAGCTGTGGTTTTGAGGGAAGTGCCAGTTCAACATGAGTCATCCCTGTGACCCAGACACAAGGAAAGCTAACATACTCTTAGACCATATTCGTAGATATCCAGAAGGGAGCTTTGATTGTAACCCTATGCTTTATATAGTATAAACACATCTACAGTACCATAACTCACCATTGCACCCTGTGTTGTTGGGAGTGTTTTAGTCCAAAAATTGGTTTGTAACCTTTCATCACATAATTGTTGCATGGTATAATTCTGTTCATCCCACCATTTAAAAGGTAAACAGAGCAGCAATGTATTCACCAGTGGCATATGGATAGACATTTATATATTGTGCATTGCAAGCCTAGAGTTCCTAGTGCACGGTCATTGTCAATAATCAATTTTAACAAACTTTCTTGAGTATTCCATGCATCTTAATCTTGCACCAAAGACAGTTTAATAATAAATGATTTTAAGTAATACCAACATATTTTAAAAGCTTCATATAATGGTCACACCCCACTTTTTTGAAAAAATTTGGCATAAAATCTGTAATGATTATGTGGTGAAATACAGTATTGTGTTCGGTTCCATTTTCGGGAAGACATTGAAAACAAGTGCTTCTAGAGGAGGTCGATCAGGGTGAAAGAAAAGCATCGTGCCATATGAAAATAGGTCAAAAGGACAAAGGTTATTTGTACTGGGGAAGAGAAGACTTAGATATTTGAAAGACTGTCCTATGGAAGAGAGATTAGACCTGATTTGCTTGACCCCCTTAGGGCAGAACTAGAAGCAATCAGGTAGGCTTTACAGAAAAGTATATTTCAGCTTCTAATTTTTTCAGATCTAATTTTTAAAATTAAATTTAAATTAAATTAAATTTCTAGGACAAAAACTTCATAGATTCATAAAGTCATAGAACCTCAGAGTTAAAAGGCACTTGAGAGACCATCTAGCCCAGCTCAGACCTAGAATAAGAATACCCACTAATATCCAATAAATGTACATGCATAAGAATACATGGTCCATGGTCATCCAACCTTCGTGTGCGGATCTCTAGTGAAGAAAAACCCACTGCCTCCTGAAGCAGCCCATTCCATTCATGGATAGGTTTACTTGTTATGAAAATTGTCCTGATACCAAATTTAAATTTATCTTTTTACATTTTATATCTTTACATTTTTGGCAAATTTTATAAATTTACAATTTTTATAATTATGTTACATTTTTCATATTAAATTTATCTGTTTACAATTTTCCCCCAAAAGTCTTCTTATGTCCAGGCACATCCCAGTTCCTTTAACTAATATTCACATGCCAAGAATTCAAAGTCCTTCACCATCTGGCTTGCCCTCCTCTAGATGTGTTCTATAGAGTATCAAAATCCTTCTTAAAATGGGCCAAAAAACTGGAAATTTAAGGGATGCTCATCAATTGTGAAATGGCTGAACAAGTTATGGTATATGAATGTGATGGAATATTATTGTGCTATAAGAAATGGGAAGGAGATTGACTTCATAATTACCTGGAGAGGCTTATACAAATTAATGCTGAGTGAGAAGAGCAGAACCAGGAAAAATTTGTATGCAATCACAGATACATCATATGTGTGACGACCAATTTTGAAAAACTGGACTCTTCTCAGCATCACACAATTAAAGACAACTCTACAAGTCTCAGGATGGAAGGAGATTTCTGCATTCAGAGAAGGATCCTTAAAGATCAGAGTTTAAAAGGAGACTGAAGCAATGCACGCTATCAT
>JAQQSW010014989.1:0-11987 GCA_028646575.1 Pseudocheirus occidentalis | reverse complement strand
GTACCAAGAAAAAAAAGAATAGGTAAAGAAGAAGCAAAGGGATCCCTATCTGTGGGTTTTTGTGACACTGTTCTCTTAAGGAGTCCTACCCATCTGACTGTGCTTTGTTAATCCATTTGGCTGGGTCATCATGCTTATCATATCCACAAAATATTCTTTATAGAAATAAACTCAAACCCAAACATCACCCATGAAATAGGAATTGTGCAATACTACCTAAATCAATTTACTTACTTGGTGCCATACTAAATTACCAAAACATTACTTTAAAAAACTAGACCAAAAAAAAAAAAAAGATTCATCTGGAGGAAAAAAGGTCTACAATTTCAAGAAAAAAGAGTAGGAAACAAGAAGACTTACCAATATTAGATCTAAAACTATATGACTAAGCCCTAATCATCAAAACTAATTTGCATTGGTTAAAAAATAGAAAACAGTTCAATCCAATTAGGTATAGATTATCTAGAAGCAATTTAAAGTACTAGAATGTTAAGTCAAAAGAATCAAACTACCAGGGTAAGAACTATTTAAAAAATAATTCTAGGAAAAATGGAAAACAATCTGGGAGAAATAAGGCTTACAATGTAAATCTTATATCAACTTCGTGAGCCACGTATCATAATTGACTCCAAATGAAAATAAAATGTTATATCATAAACAAAATGAGGAGCAGGGAAGGGGATAAATTTCACAACTATGGAGAGGGAAAAAAATTCTTGACCAAACAACAGAGAGGATTATAGGAAATAAAACAGACAATTTTGAATACATCAAACTGAAAAGCGCCAATGTGAACAAAGCCCCAAACAGCTAAATGTTGAAGAAAAACTCTTGACTAGGAAAAAAAGAAAAATCTTTGCAGCAAGTTTTTCTGACACAGGTCTGATTTTCAAGATATATAAGGAAATTTATTAAAATACAGAACCAAGAGCCATTCTCCAATAAATAAATGATCAAAGTATATGAACATATAAAAAAAGCAAGCTATGAACAACCATTAATAATAATAAAAGAAGTGCTACTTCACAAGATCATATTGTCAAAGAACAAAGGAAAAAATGATAATTGTTGGAGGGGACCTAGGAGGATAGAACACTAATACATTTTTGGTGGCAGTGAGAACTGGTCCAACTATTCTAGAAAGTAATTTGGAACTGTGTCTCCAGTCATTAAACTTTGCCTACTCTGTGACCCATTAAGTACAAAAATATTCATAATAGCCTTTTTTAATGTAATAAAGAATTAGAAACCAAAGGATTACCCAGAAATTGAGTAACAGCTGAACAAATTATTTTATAGAAACCTAAAAGAACATTATTCGACCATGAAAAATAGTGAAAGGGACAAATTCAGGGAAACCCGAGAAGACCTGAATGGGGGCTGGAGGGGAGAAAAGTGTCATGATGGTTGGGAAGAAGGGTGGAGTGAGAGTGATGCTCCCAAAAAGGGAAGAAAAGAGAATCAGTGAAGCATTTAATGAAAAGGCACAGAAGTCACAGAATAGTTCAGAAGGCAATATACCAACAAGTAAGAAAGTTTTGAATGACCCATGCTGAACTGAATATGCTTTTTTAAAGCACCTTTTCCCCACTTTAAAAAAAAAAGGCTTATGTAATAAGATTTAGGGTTTTATCTACCGCCCTTTTTCTGTTGTTTTTGTATATGAAAATGTTCATATTTATGGTATTTGTCAAGTTTAGAATAAAAAAATTTAAAAGAAACATTTAGATAAAGAACAATGGAGGTAGAAACTAAAGCAAAATTGTTGTTAGAGGATACCACAGATCATCTGAACAGAAAGAAGGAATATATGAGGAGTTTAGGAGTTGGAGAACTAGGAACAGAGGCATAAGATAGAGGTGATAGCAAATTCAACTAACTATTCAGTCATCTGCTGGAGCCCTCTCTGTGAAAATCAGGGTGGCTGATACTATTTGACTTGCTTCATTAATGGTCCAAAATATGATTTACAGGTGAGAAGCTGAGGACTAGGGAGATAAACTGATTTGGTTGTCTAAAGTCACACAGGTAGTAAGTATCAGAGGCACTTAAATCTTAGTACCTGAAGGTACTAGTTTTGCTGTTTATAATCTGCCATAGAGGAAGGAGTTACCACACCAGAGTCTTGACACTGATACAACTCAATTTTCTTCAACATTTATTACACATTTATGTGCAAGACGTAGTACTAGCTTACTCTGGGATGCGGCCTTTTAAATGAATCCAAGTTTTACAGAACAAATCCTTTTATTAAGGGGATTTGTTCTGTGAAGTCTGGATTCAGTCAAAGACCACATGTGGCCTCTGAGGTGGCAGGTTCCCTGAGCCTGCAACCCTTCCTCAATAACGCTGCCAAAAGAATTTTCCTAAAGTATTTATCCAACCTTGTCACTTTTTCCCCCCCTCTCCACCTCCTCTACTTAATAAACTTCTGCTTGAAATTTAAAGCTTTTCAAACCTGGTCTTTCTAACTTTAGTCTTCACACAAAAATGAAAAAATATTATAAAACACTCTGGAAGCCTTGGAATGCCATATAAATATTAGTTATTGTTATTCCTCTTATTACTTTATTCCTCTCTGTGCATTCTATGATCCTACTACCAAATTGCACCATATTCAGTCTGTGGATTTGTACTGGCTGTCCCCCACACCTAGAATGCTCCCTCCTCTTCACTTTTTTGAGTGCTTGGCTTCCTTTAGAACTCAGCTCAAATGCCTGCTTCTGCAGAAGGATTTCTACCTCAGTATACAGCTTGCATATACCCTTTTCTTTAGTTGTTTTCTTCCCCATTAGAATATAAGTTCCACCATGGCAGGGACTGCTTTTGCCTTGGCTGCACACAGCACTTATCATGTTCTTACTGAATGAATGACTGGTTTTGGGTCAAATGATTGCATTCAAATTCCAACTCTGAACCTTACTCTGTGACTTTAATCATTCTGCTCAGCTTCCTTGGGCATAAGCTACCTCATCTGCACAATTAAGTTTGGACTAAATGATCTCTAACATCTGTTCCAGCTCTAATTCTACAATTCTAGCACAGGGGGTGAGGAGACAGGTCACCGAAAGCCTGTGAAAGAAGGGAGCACTTGATAGGGCTGGAACATGCAGGAAAAGGATTTCAACACCTGGAGACTAGTGGGTTTGGGAATGCATAGGGGAAGGAATGTAGAAGGATGGAAATGGATAGATAGGAATATGCATAGATGAGAATGAATAGATATGTAGTCAGGTTTAGCTGGAATGCAATGTGCCTACAAAGTATAGTAGTGAAAAATAAAATTGGAAAGGAAAACCAGAGTAGGACTAGAACACTTAAATCTGTATATTATCCTTCAAGGAGGCCCACACAATTTAAAGCTAGAAGAAACTTCAGAAGCTACGGAAACAATGTTCCATCTAGAGCATTAGATGACTTCTGACAGCTTGGGCAAAATGTTATTTCTGAGGCAAAACACAGAAGGCAGGGAAGCCCATTTATACCCCCGGGTACAACTCGAGCTCCTAGAGATCTGGGATCCGTTTTTTGACTTTAGATCACTAGCACCCAGCTGTGTCTCCAATACAGCAAGTGTTCAATAAATGTTCGAAATTATTACCATGACCTAAAGAAAGTCCTCAAATAGGATGGTGGCAGCGGAAGTGCAAAGAAGCCAGAAAGACCGTCAGGAACAGTCCTTAACAGCGTAATTTTCCTCTAACGAAGTCACGTAAGGACAAGATCAAGAGGGGATTTGGAGCTGAAAGACTAGAGTTCATATCCTGACCCTGCTATTCATTCTCTAACCACGTTAGGGAGGGCAGCTTTCTCTTGGACTGGATGTCTCAGATTCCTTCCCACGCTAAATCTGCGATCTTAGGGAGGGAGGGAGAAAGCGAGCCTGGGTTTTTAAATCATTAACGTCGCAGTCTTCCAGGTAGCCCACGGAGGCAGCGCTTCTCCCAGCCCGAAGCCCCTGCAGCGACCCAGGAAGCTGCTCCACTCACTCAGCATCCCAAGCCTGGGCCCACCCTGTCTTCCGCGGCCGCTGCCCAGGAAGCACAGGCCGCCAAGACGCGTGCCCGGCCCTGGCTCTGTGTCACTCTCCTGGGTAGGAGTTCGACCCTGGACGGGCGGCGGGCACGGAAACGCCGCGTCAGCCACACGGCCCTCGGTCGGACCGTCCTCCCTCCCAGCCCCGGCCCCGGCTCTCACCGCGCTTCCGCTTCTCCATTCGGACAGTAGGAGTGGGGCTGGGGGGGATAGGACGGGGTCAAGCTCCGGAAAGCGGGCGGCCCCGCCACATGCCCGGAGCCAGCTCGCTCGAGAGCGGCAGAAACAGAAATCGAAGAGTAGACCGGGACTAGAGGTGAGAGAGTCCCGAGACTCCAACTTCCGCTCTGCGCCGGGCGGGCCAATCAGAGCACAGCACTAGACGTCATTTCCTTTCGGACTCGTGGAAGGGGCCCGGTCTAGCGGAAGCGGGGCCGGAAGGGGAGGGTCTAGTTATAGCGAGCTACCTGGAGAACCTCGTGCTGGCGTTTTTAGGTGTTCAGCATCTCTGAAGTCACCTGCTCTTCCTACGCCCCCAGAGTTCCCCCCCGTGGAAGGAGGCGGAAGGAGGCGCGGGTAGGAGAGTGGACTCTGGTGGGTTACGATTTGGGTCATTTTCTGCCAACCTCCCCCGCCCCCTCCACTGCCCCTGTGGTCCGCGTGTGGGACGGTCACCACCGGTGGTCACGAGCCATCCTCACCCCGGGAGCTTGGGTACCTGCAGCTCGAGTGGTCCAGGGCCCATGCGAGGTAATGAGACTTTTATCCCTCCCTCACGTCACTGGTGCTCCTGGGCTCCGAGAGACACTGTTGGCAGAAGCCATTGCCTTGGAGGGTCCTGCCAGCCCCCGGCTGCGGACGGGGTCTAGTGTCCTCGCGCTCCCAGCCCACTTCTAAGTGATCCCTCCCCAGCCGACTGGCCGTTGTATGATGAATTACTCGGTCATGGCAAGTCATTAAATGGGCCCTGTGTGCTTTTCTCACCCTCAGTAGAGGGCACTGAATTTTTAAGACCTAGATTGCCTTGCTTAGACACTTAATAGTACTTTGAAATGTGTTTTAAGTATGTTTTATATTGTTTGGCAGGATCCTGACAACCATCCCTCAAGGCAGCCAGTATTTAGTGTTATCACCCCATTTTATATAAGAACAAACCGAGGCTCATAAAGGTTAAAGTGTCTAGGCTGTGGATACACAGCTAGTTTGCCATCGGATCTTAGATTTGGAGCTTGAAGGAACTTCGGAAGCCAGATTCCTTATTTATTATTATGATTTTTATTATTAATTTTAATGTTTAAATCATCTTTATTTTATTACTTTTATTTTTCTCAAGTCAGTATTTTTTAATTATTAGTCACACTGATACCCCCTCGTTGAACAAGTTAAAAAAAAAAACAGACGTCCCTCCGTGTGTATCTTCATAGTTCAGCAAAATAAATTCCTATGTTAATTATGCCCCCAGATCTGCATGTCTGCATCTTAAGTTCATCACCTCTTGGTCAAAGAATGAGTGGTCTGTTCCATCTCCATTTTTTTGGATTCATGATTTATCATTGTGTTGATTAGAATTCTCAAGTCTTTTAAAGTTGTTTTTCTCCGCAACATTATTATGGTAGTATAAATTGTTTTATTTCTATTCACTTTGCTTTGCTTCCATTCATAAAGTCCTTCCCAATTTCCTCAGAAATTGTTAATTTCATCATTTCTTATTTACAGTAATATTCCATTAAACGCATAGATCACTATATCTTTAGCCATTCTCCAGTGGGTACTTTCCTTTAGTTTTCAATTTTGGAATATTACTAAAAAACTGCTATAAATATTTTCATATGCCTAGATCCTTTTATTTCTTTGGGGCATAGGCCTTCTAGTAGTATGGATGGGTCAAAGTTTTGCATACTTCAGTAACTTTCTAATCATAAGTCCAAATTGTTTTCCAGAATGGGTCAATCAGTTCACAGTTTCACCATGAGTTCACTAGTTCTTCCAACATTTGTCATTTTTCCTCCTTGATAGTTGTGAGGTGGACCTCCAAGTTGCTTTAATTTGCATTTTTCTAATTATTAGCAATTGAGACCAGTTTTTCATATGATTGTTGATAGTTTGGATTTCTTTCTTTGAAAACTGCTTATTCTTAATCCTTAGACCATTTATCTATTGGGGAATGGCTCTTGTTCTTAGTAGTTTTAAGCAGTTTATGATTCAAATGAAATAAGACCTTTTATCAGAAACTTATTGCAAGTATTTTTCCCCAGTTACCTGTTTTCTCTTCTAATTTTTATTACTTCAGGTTTGTTTGTGCAAAAACTTATTAATTTCGTGCAATCAAAATCATCTATTTCGTTTTTTGTCATCCTCTCTATCGTTTATTTAGTCATGACTTCATCCCTTGTCCGTAGGTCCTAAAGATAATTTCTTCTTTGTTCCTTTAATTTGTTTATGATGTCACCTTTTATAGCTAGGGTCATATAGCCATTTGGAATTTATTTTGGTATGTGGTGTGAGAACCACCCACCCCTCCCCTTCATTTTACAGATTGAGAAAATGAGGGTCAGGAAAAGTTAAGTGACTTGCTGAAGGACACACAGAGAGTGAGCATCAGAGATAGACTAGTCAACCTTTTTACCTTATGCACATAATCTTTTCAGTGTACCAGGGTGCCTATCCAGGGCTGAATTTTGTGCTACAAAATAAAATGCAAGGAGAGCTTCATAGAAGAGTTAGAATGTAACCTGGGCTTTGAGGTTGGGTGGAGAACAGAGGAAGCTTTTTTTTTTATGTGGAATCACTTGAATAAGGGCATAGATAGTAATGATAGATGTTAGAGTAAAGGAATGTGAGAGAACCTGAGCATGAAGTGAAGTTATACGTTGAGAAATAATTGGGGTAAAATTATATTGATTAGTTGGGTTGGGGTTATCTTATGGATGGTCTTTAAAGACAAGCAGAGACTTTGGAGTTAAAAGCTTACAGTCATTGAATGTTTATCTTTCTGAGCATGCTGGGATGGAAAGTAGTATTTAAGGAGTATTATTGCTTATGCCTGTTGGATTGGAGCAGGGAGAATCTGAAATGAGGGAAGCCCACCAGGAGACTTGTCAGTCTAGCATGCGAGTTACTAAAAGTAATAAAGAAAAGAATGGTGGAGTAGATGGCAGTACAGTGCTCTTTAAGACACCCCCAGTTCTGACTGGAAGAGTTCAGAGTAGGCATCTGTAGGGAGGGAATAAGAGAGGGAAGGACCAGTGGCAGAGTTGAGATTCAAACCCAGGGCACAAGAGTCTGGGAAGAGATAAAAATGCCTTCAAGGTTTTGAGACTGAGTAATTGGAAGGATGATGGGGACACTAACAGAAAATGGAAGATGAGGAGACAGAGAAGGTTTTAAGGAACAGATGATTCGTTTGATCTTGAACATACTGAGTTTGAAGTGACAGTGAAGGCCCTATAATGATGATCTAAGTGTAGACAGGGAAATTGGCCCTGGACAAATAAACAGCAATCATTTGAACTGTTGCCATAGTTAAACCATGGGAGTGGGTTCAGTTACCAAGGAAAAGACATGGAGAGACAGGAAAGTGCTAAAGAAATGAATCTTGAATGGGTTGATTAAAATGAGAGAAGAAATTCTGCGTAATAGATGGCTAAATGGGCTGAAATGTGGCTAGTTATTCTGCTTTGTTGAGACTTCAGTGTCACAAATCTGATTAAAGTACACTAGACATAATATAACTACTCTGGAGTTAGAGTAACAGTAGTCAAGAATGCATACAAAATGAAGGCCAAGGTAAGTAATGTGTGTTTATGTTAAAAGAAGTAATTTCCTGTAACTTAATATAAAAAGCAAGCACATGCTTTCTGTTGTTAACCACGTGGCTACTTAGTAGCTGTCTTACCGCACAGGGAATCCAAAAGAATTGAATTATTTATTTGTTTACAGGTGGTTTACTTCCGTGGAATTAGATGGTTTGCCATGGGGCTAACCAAGCAGTACCTGCGTTATGCTGCCAGTGCTGTCTTTGGTTTGATTGGCAGCCAGAAGGGCAACATTGTCTTTGTAACTCTCCGTGGTGAGAAGGGGCGCTATGTGGCAGTGCCAGCCTGTGAGCATGTCTTCATCTGGGATATACGGAAAGGAGAGAAGGTAAAGTAGTCATTCACTAGTGAATCCAGAATTTCTCTTAGGATAAATGGGGGGTAGAAAAGAGGGAGATGCTAGAGAGCAATTTGTCTGTGACTACACCTATTCTCCTATAACAGGGATCCTCTTTCTTTGGGAACAAACAGCATAATATCAGGTCCAAACCATGGGTGCTAGCATTACCACAGTCTCAGGGAGTCCTCCCCAATATCTGTAGGGTACCTAGAAGGAATTAATCTGCTGATCTTTTGCTATTTCTCAGAACTCTGCTTTTGCAACCCCTGCCTGATCTTGGCCTTAAATTTCTGATTCTTACAGCTTATCAGCAAATTGCAGGGTAAAAAATAAAATGTTTTCTTATGTTGTAGAGGAGAGACAATCATAGGATTTAGAGCTAGGAAAAGACTGGAAGAGATCTTTTAGTTTGATTCCCCTTTTAAAGATAAAGAAAATGAGATCTAGATAGAAGAAGGCATGATAAAATAAGGAGTAAGCAGATTGACTGCCTGTATCACCCTCCATCTTTCCCCAGTTACATGCCTAATCATTTACAGACAGAATATGGAAATAATTCTGATATCCCGAAAATTTGTTCTTCTGAAAATAGTATATGTTATACTTTTAGCCCTTAAGTCCTCAAATCAAAATTTTATTGCTAGCATTTGCATGAAGTAAAAATTTGATGGTTCATTGCCCCTGCCTGGCAGGCTTACTCTGTTGTTTTGATAAGTCACCTTACTCATTGTTGTACCTTCATTTCACTTGACCAGTGGTACTAATAATTCCTGACGCAAAAGACTCAGCATGTAATTACTGTTTGAAATATGAGTTGAATAGTTGTCATTGACATTAAGTGTACAAATATCTCCCCACCTTTGCTGAAAAGGAAAGCTTAGCTCCTGCACGTCTCGTTTCAGCTTTATTGTTTTTTGTGTTTTCAGATTCTTATTCTTCAGGGGCTTAAACATGAAGTTACCTGTTTATGTCCCTCACCAGATGGATTGCACTTATCTGTAGGCTATGAAGATGGGTCTGTCCGCATCTTCAGTCTTCTGAGCGGTGAAGGGAATGTGACCTTCAATGGACACAAGGCAGCTGTCACTGCCTTGAATTATGATCAGTTAGGGGGCAGACTAGTGTCTGGCTCAAAGGTAGGAATTGTGGGGGATGTGACTGGGCATGTACTGAATCTTTGATAAAATAAAGATTGGGTCATATGTTAAAACAGATTTTTTTTATAAGATTTTTTGGGGGAGGTTTTGGACTCTCAGTGGTAGGAAACTGCATTTGCCTGCGGTGGGATTTAGGATGAGTAAGATTTGGAGATGAGTTTGTTCCCCAGAGCCATTCTGGTTCTTTTGATGCTTTTAAACCTTCCAAGGTAGTTTCTTCTCACAGATTTAGAAAGACAAGGTAGCATGAGTCAAATCTAAGTTAGGTAAGAACGGCTGATCTCTCATTGGACAACATGATCTTATTTTTACCATCTCTGGACTTTTCAAAGGACACTGATGTTATTGTATGGGATGTGATCAATGAGAGTGGTCTCTACCGTCTGAAGGGACATAAGGACGCCATCACACAGACACTATTCCTACGAGAAAAAAACCTGCTGATTACCAGGTAAAGACCTAATAGTTACCCTACTAGGTCTTCCCCACTTCTCTTCTTTCATAGGGGCTGCTCAGGAATGAATGAATTGATGAATGAAAACCGTTATTGGCTTATTATATTAAAAGAAGTGTACTATGTACTGAGGATGCAAATAGAAAAATGGGACAAAATAGTTCTTGCTCCAAAGCAACTCACATTCTAATAGGGCAGATATATATGGAAGGGTCGTTAGGGTATAGTGGAAATTAGATGACAATGTATCTACTTTAGTATCATCAAAAAAGTTTTTTTTTTAGTTTTTGAACTAAATTCTTTAGTATCCTCAGAAAGAAATTAAAAAAAAATCTTTGAACAACAAAAAACATTTCTGTACAGACAACAGAACAAAGATGCTGTGTGAAACCATTATTTAATACTGCTTTCCTATATGTATATTTGCATATATAAATTCTGTATGTTACTTTCAAAACTGTCTTGCTAATTGTTATTTTCTTCCTTCTGTACTTCTCCTGTACATTTAAAAAAATACTGGCTCTCTCTTTTAGGGCATTGTTACTGTTGACCTGTCTTCTCTCCCTCCCCTGTCAATTAAAAATTGAGAAAAAGGAAGAAGGGAAAAACCCTTTTGTAACAAATAAGTATAGTCCAACAAAATGAATCCATGCAGTGTCCAAGTCTAGAAATGTTTGTCTCTTTCTTTTTTTTTTTTTTTTGGAGGGCAGTTGGGGTTAGTGACTTGCCCAAGGCCACACGGCTAGTTTTTGTGTTAAGTATCTGAGGTCAGATTTGAACTCAGGTCCTCTTGACTCCAGGGCCAGTGCTCCATCCACTGCACCACCTAGCCGCCCTGTTTGTCTCTTTCTGCACCTTGTATCTATTACTTCTCTGGTAAGAGGTGGGTAACATTCATTTTAGGTTCTTTGGAGACATATTTGATCATTGCGTGATTAGAATTTTTAAGTCTTTTAAAATTGTTTTCTTTCTAGTATTGCTGACCTGGTATAACTTGTTCTGATTCTGCTCACTTCTCTTAGCATCCTTTCATACATCCCAGGATTCTGTTTCTTTTCTTACTGCTCGCTACTAGTCTGTTATCTTGTTGTTGTTTTTAAATAGCTCCTTCTTTTAATTTCTCCCAGTATACTACTGGTGGTACATGTGATAGTCACTGTCTTTTCAGAGTATCTTTCTTTATTTTAAAACAAAATTATTTTAAACATCCTTTTTAAGAATTTTGAGTTCCAAATTCTCTCCCACCCACAGAGAAGACAAACAAAATTATATCAATTAATTATACTTGTGGAATCATGCAGAACATTTCCATAGTAGCCGTCTTTCAAAAACAATAAAGTGAGAAAGTTATAATTCAGTTTACTGTAAGAGTTCAGCAGTTCTCCTATAGCAATTTTTCATCACGAGTCTTTTAGAATTATCTTACATCTATATGTTTTTCACACTTGATCATCCTTACAACATTGCTGTTAATGTACACAGCGATCTCCCAGTTCTTCTCACTTTACTTTGCATCAGTTTATAGAGGTCTTGTCCTGTGGTTTTTTTTTTTTCTGAACCCATGCCCTGTAGCCCCCTGTCATTTCTCATAGCACAGTAGTATTCCATCATGATCATATGCCGCACCTTGTTCAGCCATTCCCCAGTTGTTGAGTATCTCCCCCCAACCCCCGCCAATTTCCAGTTCTTTGCCACAACAAAAAGAGCTTCTATAAATATTTTTGTACATATAGGTTCTATTATCTTCTTATACCTTAGTTTGTTCAGCCATTTCTTAGCTGTGTAAGAGGGAATAATTTACCTGCCTGGATTCTAGTACTGTTTTTTCTTTTTTTCTTCTTTTAACTCCACCTTCAGGATCAAAAAATTTGTTTTTTGATATTTCCTCCCTGATACTCTTCTTCTTAAGCCCCACCTCCCTATATAAAATAATTTACCTGTTGAGTTTGATGTGTTTCTACTCTGTGTGTGTTCGTTCGTTCATTCGTTCCTTAGTCCTTTTCAAATAAGAGGATCATCTGATGTCTGATCCCCCTCTTTTTTTTGTGTACTTTGATTACAAGGAATAGCAAGTTTTTCCTTCCATTCTGTACTAGTGTGTTCCCTTTAACCCTTTGCACTCCGCTGTCCCCTCTCAGGGGACATCGGAATTCTAGCATATCACTCGGATGTCCCCTCTCAAGCAC
>JAQQSW010014988.1:0-11987 GCA_028646575.1 Pseudocheirus occidentalis | reverse complement strand
ATCAACTGAAAAAGGACTTTGAAAACCAAATGACAAAAGTGGAGAAAAAATTGGGAAGAGAAATGAGAATGATGCAAGAAAATCATGAGAAGAGAGTCAACAACCTGACTGAAGAAAACAACGCTTTAAAGAATAGAGTAACTCAAATGGCAAAAGAAGCCCAGAAAGCCAATGAGGAGAAGAATGCCTTAAAAAGTCGAATTTGCCAGATGGAGAAAGAGTCTCAAATGCATTCTGAAGAGAATAATTCCTTCAGAATTAGGGTGGAGCAAGTAGAAGTTAATGACTTTATGAGAAACCAAGATACTATTAAAGTGTTACAAAGAAATGAAAAAATAGAAAGCAATGTGAAATATCTCCTTAAAAAAAACACTGACCTAGAAAATAGATCCAGGAGAGACAATTTGAAAACTATTGGTCTACCTGAAACCCATGACCAAAAAAAGAACTTGGAAAGCATCCTTCAAGAAATGTTCAAAGAAAATTGCCCCGAGGTCTTAGAATCAGAGAGCAAAATAGAACTTGAAAGAATTCACCAATCACCTCTTCAAAAAGATCCCCAAAAGAAAACTCCTAGAAATGTTATTGCCATGTTCCAGAATACCCAGTTAAAGGAGAAAATATTACAGACTTCCAAGAGAAAAATCATTTGAATACTGCAGAAGCACTATCAGGATAACCCTGGATCTGGCAGCTTCTACACCGAGGGATCGCAGGACCTGGAATATGATATTTTGAAGATTAAGGGAGTTGGGATTAAAACCAAGAATCAACTACCTAGCAAAATTGAGCATATTATTCCGGGGGAAATTATGGTCATTCAATGAGGTGGAGGACTTTTAAGCATTCTTGCTGAAAAAAACAGAGATGAACAGAAAATCTGACAATCAAACACAAGAAGCATGAGAAGTAAACATGGGAAAGAAATCATAAGGACCTTGTCAAATTTGAATTATTTACACGCTAATATGGAAAAATGATAATAGTAACTTATGAAACTTTTCTTAGCATGAGGAGAGGTGAAGGGAATACAAATGTATATATATATATTTGTGTGTGTGTGCGTGTGTATAGTTACACATATGTTCATATAGGAGGCTATATATGTGCATGAATACATACATGAGCATGAGTGAATATGTGTATATAGAAGGTATAGGATGAATTAAATATGAAGGAATGATACTTTAAAAGGTGAAATTCTGAGGTGGGAGAGGACTAGAACGAGAGGAAACAGGGACAATAAAAATGTGGTTAATTATCCCATATAGAAGAGGCAAGGGATAATTGTTACAACTTTACTTTCAATTACTCTCACTGTATATGGCTTAGGGAAGAAATGGCATAAACTCTAAACTGGGCATTATGCCACCCAGGAGAGTAGTGGCATGGGGATGAGAGGGGGGATGATGGAGTGGAGGGCAGGGTCTGGGGGAGGGATGCTGGAACCTCACACTTCAGTAAAGGGACAGGGACAGAGTAGAGAACAGAACGGGTTGGGGGGAGGGAGGAATAGCAAGGAGAGACAGATGATCATTGTCACAATACGTCCACTATGACGATGTCATGTATAATCACACATCCATAGCCTGTATTGAATTGATTGTCCTTCCAATAGGGCTGGGTGACAAGCGAGGAATCGAAAGAATCTAGAATTTAAATTTCTGCAGTACCTGCAACTAGGAATTAAGATATACATGGGCTGGAATAGGGAGACCCTCCCTGCCCTACCAGAAAATAAGAGAGCAGAGCAGGGGAGGCTCTTTACAGAGGGATTGCTGTTTTAGGGTTGGGGCAGGGGAAAGACGAGGAGAAAATCTGTAATTCAAAAATGTCATGAAAATGAATCATGTAAACAAGAAAACAAACAAAAAAAGAAAAAGAAAACCTAAAAAACAGTCAATTTTGTCAAAAACAAGGACATATGTAGTTTTTAAAAAATTATCTGATAATCTCTATCTCAATTCCTGTTCTCACACACTAATAATATCCACTATGAAGGTACATCATCCCCACTCTAGGTTCCAGGGAATATCCTTGATGGGTCAGGCTGATTTTTCCTAGCATAATTGCCTCAAATTCCCATTTCAGTGTGTCTCTCTGGTAGCCATCCCTAGTGATAGCCATTATATCATCTATATCCTCCACTGATTTACATCCTATTATGACTGAACCAATTAGTATCAATTTTCTTTAAAAAATAGAAATTTACTATGAGAGTATAAGAAGCACATGATAATGAATCATTTCACTCTCAAATAGGAAGGAAATAACATCGTCCCGTCCATCACTTTAGTCCCTGGGACGAAACAGATTACAATTAAAGCATTTACTATACATCATTCACCCAGCAGGATTCTCTTTCAAATGCAGCATGGACAGTAGATGAGTCCTTGTTTCTGCTCTGTCTGGTCTGGACTGGGTCAAGGAGTTCAGACATCTGGGCTGCTAGCAGGTTTTTGGTACTTGGTCCCTGTCAAATCTGTGCATTGATTCCAGGTCCTGGACTCCTATCACTTACTGATTTGATCCTGAAAAGCTCATAAGTTCATTGATATCTCCAAGACTCCCTCACCTAAATGCAGAAAGAAGGAATGCAAGGAGGCAAATGACAAAGGTCCATTTTTATAGGTTAAATGTTGACCCTGGATAGGGAGGGCCTGAAATATCTGAGGACTAGAGTTTTTCTCTCTCACCTACACACAGTCAGGCAGAAAAGGGGGAAAAATCAACAATAAAAATGATATTAATAACAAGATCTGTATTGTTATATTTTTAATTTGTTTATTCATTCCTTTACCTATCTATTGATTTATTTGTTTATTCATTTATTTATACAGTCATTCATCCACCATCCATTTATCTATCTGTCTATCTATCTATCTGTGTCTGTCTATCTGTCTGTCTGTCTGTCTGACTGTCTGTCTCTATCTATGGCTCTCCATAGGCTGAATGTTCAATAGTCATTCATGGAATCAGTCCCTCGGCTGATAATCATAAGAGTTTTGAATTGCTCAGTTTCCAGCCTGAACTGGTTTAACCCTCTTTAAGCAGTATGGAATCCCCATTCCCAGTTCACCAGGTCTTACTGCATTTATGCCATATTTATGCAAACATTTAATTCCCTTGGGCTAGTGTGAGGGTCAGAATGCCTGAGTTTAAGCTATCCAACAGCTTCAGTCTCTCTAATAGCAGGGATTATGGCCATATACCACCAAGCTCAATATAATAACTGCGTATCGAACTGAATTCTTATAACATGTGATTCTGCTGGGAAAATCTTTAAATTTATTATTCTTTTGTCTTTAATAACACTTACAGTGTATATTTCACTGGTGGAATGATTGGATGAAAGGATATGCTTTTTTGGTAAATTTTAAGGCATAAGTATAGATTTTAAAAACTTATGGTAAATTTAAGAATTTAAACTTGTAAACAATCACCAATGTCTGTAACTATAAATTTGACAGATGACTTTCTGGGGAAAAAATCCTACAAGGATGGAATTCTAGTGGTAAATAAATGAATGTTCCTGTTTCTTTATACACCACTGTACTCATTCCTGAGTTTAGTTGGTCCTCCTATTAAGTCATTCACACCTGTGCATGCACACTTTAGAAGTTTTCCTTGTCAACTGTTGTATCCTATATACCTGCCTTAGAAAGGTCAGTAAACTGTTTATAAGGGAAGTAAATGCCTGTTAAGCCTGTAGAGAGACTGAGAATACCTGAAGAGAGCAATAAGCACCATACAACTGACCATCACTGGACAGAAAGGGGGCAGAAAGCTACTAGCTTTTGCCTCTAGATGCAACACATTCTGAGCACCTGTTTGGTAGCTGGGTATAATTTCTGATTTCTGCATGCATTTCCTACATCATGTTGTCTCAGGGGGCAGCTGGGTGGCAATAACCTGGAATCAAGAACACCTCAGTTCGAACTGGTTCACAGAGACTTACTAGTTCCATGACCCTGTTTATGTCACTTAACCTGTTTGCCTAGGTTCCCTCATCTCTAAAATGGGTACCTATTATCTAAAAATGATACCTATGTCCCAAGTTTGTTGTGATACCTATGTCCCACGTTTGTTGTGAGGACCAAACATAATGTTTTTAAAGTGCATATCACAGTGATTGGCACATATTAAATATTATAGAAATGTTAGTTTTCATTATTATTAATTATTACTCCATGTTGATTTCTCCTCAACCTCCATTTTACAATCCATGTTATCTGCTTTCTATTCTTTGTTTCACTCTGTCTCACTTATTCAGTATACACCTTTCTAACTCCTCTTATCTGCCTGTTCCTATAATTTCTTCAGTTTGAAATTCAGGGCAGAGTTCCCTTGTGAGACCAAAAAATAGGAAATCAGGGACTACTTACCTTGTCCATAGGTATCTATTTGTTTCATCCAGATTTCATTGGTCTAGCTTGCATGAGACTTAGGCAAGAAGCTATCTACAGCTAGAAGGGACTTGCTCCTGGGTATAGGGAATCTTTTGCATCTCATTTGGCCTTGATGAAGAATTTCATTCATTCTGGATGATATGTAAAAGAGCTCAGTAATGATAAAATTGGAGAGCAAAAAAAATTTCCTATTTTAAATAATCCTGATCCTAGACATCATTTCCTTAGTTGCAAAATAAAATACTTGGATGAGATTGTCTTTAAGGTTCATTGTTCTTACTTCATGTTCATTGTTCTCCATAGTTCCATGATTTTATAGCTTCATAAAAGCTCATTCTGAGAACCTGGTGATTGGGAGATGTTTTGGAAGAATAGCTGCCAGTTACCAAATGTCTGGAGAGAAACATGGAATTCTGACTCTTTTAGACTCAGAGCATTACACTGAAGTCTCACTTCCTTCTCTTTTGCCCCATGAAAAACAGTAGATTTTACCAGATCATGTGTAAAACTTTTTAGAAAGAGCTTTCATTGAAATATTCTGAATTTTTTGAAGTTATTAGTATCAGTTTTAAAACTGATGTCATATACATTGTTTTTCTGAAATATGGCTCTTTACACACACACACACACACACACACATACATGCACACACATGCATACAGACACACACCTCAATAGAAAAAGTCTATCGTCAATAGGATCAGATATGAACATATTTTATTGACTTTGAAGTTTCTCCCCTTTCTCACCTGCACACATACTCAATTTCTGTGATCCATCCATAATGGTCCATTTTAATTGGAGCTTTCTATCTTTGTTTCTTTACCTTTTTACTATGTCCCATATCTGGGTTATCTGAATGTTATTCTGACTTGTGAAATTCTTGGTTTTCTTCAAGATTCAACACATATTTTATATGAAACTTTTCTTGATTCCCAGTTGCTGCCAATATACTCCCTCCCAAAACTACCCTTTATACATTGTGTATACATTATACATATATACATAAACATATGCATACACATATATACATATCTATGGTTGTATGCATAAATAGATGTTTACTTACATACACAATTACATACATCTGTCTACACACACGTATATGCATATGTATAGAAGAGGTCTCCTTACCCCATTAGAATGTAATTTGGAGGGGAAGAACTTCTCTTTTTATCCCCAGTGCCAGACTTAGCGTGTTAGAAGGTCTGTGCTGATAAATTATTTGAAGAAAAAAATATAGATAGACAGAAACTGGCAGAATTTAAATGAATGATATAATTTCATAAAATTTTTAAGTTTTAGAGTCAGAACTGAAATTTAAGCCACATAAATCCAAATCCAATGTAATTTTTCATTATGTTTGGTACATTTAGAACCAGGTAATGTTATTGATTAAAAGTGGTATTGGGTGATGAGGTAGAAGGGAAAGAAAATGTATGATAAAGACTATCTACCCCCAGTGTACTTAAAAATCTTTGAAAGGCAAAAATGACCAGTAACAAGGAAGAAAGGTAAGGTATTAAATGTATGTGTGCTGGTTACTCCACCTTCAGGTGGAATATTTCAAGTATTGTTAAATAGTGGGGGCCTATTTTTCATTCTTTGCACTTTACACATCCTTATACACTGCACCCTCTGTATACTTTGCCATTTGGAAGTTACACCCTTCTGTCATCACTTTTGTCAATAATTTATGTCACTGTTTTAGAAATTATTAAGAAATGGAGGAACAACATGGAATAATAGTCCAATAACTGAAAGTAAAGGAAGTCAAGTAGAGTCGAGTCAACAAGTGACTATTGAATGACTATTATATGCCAAGCATTTATTCTGAGGATACAAAGAAGCAGAAAAAAATGGCTCCCCTCCTCAAAGAGCTCACAGTCTAATAAGAAAGACTGGGTCATTATGATTACTCAATCCATGGAAGCTGATGAGGTTACCAAGAAAAACTGTTGTTGTTACTTATCCTTTATTTTTGAAGTGGACTATGGCATCAGGAAAGTGATACCATGGCTTATAGTTGAACTGTCATCATCTCCCTGATGTTATGGTCCTCTTCAAGAACTAAGGACAAACAAAGCAACAACACTATATCAGGACAATTAGAGATTACCCTGATACACTAGGAGACCATGACTTTTTAAGATAAGATCTTTCCCATGTCTCAGGTTGGCTAAGATGAACACACCTATTCAGTGATTAAGGGGAAATGAGGAAAAGAATGGCCTCTTTTACCTAGTCAGCACCTAGTCTAAGAGTGTGCGTGTGTGTGTGTGTGTGTATGTGTGTGTGTGTGTGTGTGTGTGTGTGTGTGTGTGTGTGTGTCTAGTATGGGAAGGGAAGACCCTCAGGGTTTCTGGCCAAAATAGAAATGATTCCTACTTACATTCACTCAGAGCAATCAGGAATAGTGAAGAAGGAGAAGATAAAAGGATTAAAGGCATTGCCGCATATGACAATAGAAGAATCAAAGGTAGGATTTGAACAAAACTTTGATACTTTTGAGGACAATTATTGTACCACTATACCCACAATGCTTCTCATTATGAAGCCATGTTGTCAATACAAAAATTAATTTGTGTAATTTTATTTCTAGTAAAAAATATCTCAGTTATCTAAATCTAATTCACCAGAAAAGCAGTAGGCTGCTGGTCCAGGCTACAAAGGCCAAAAAGCAGCATAATTTATTGTGTAGTAGTTTCTTGATTAATATCTGACACATACCCTAATAATGAAAAAAAGAAAGAAAGAAAAGAAAGAAATATGGTCATCTTCCTGCTATGACTCACATATGATGACTGTAAATATCTCAAAAAGAAAGCTAGGCTTTAAATTTACACTAGTTTAATTTACATATTTATTTATTTGTTCTTTTGTTTGTTTAGTATCTCTGCTTATTGTCTGAACAATTTTATTTTTGGACAATGCTAAATAAGCTTATTTAAGACTGTGGGAAAAAGGAAGCACCAAATTACAGGGCCATTTGGAGGACACAGAATTTTGCTTTGAAATGAGAGAGAGAGAGAGAGAAAGAGAGAGAGAGAGAGAGAGAGAGAGAGAGACAGAGAGAGAGAGAGAGAGAGACGGGGGGGCAGGGAGGGAGGGAACACAAAATAAAGCAAAACAGAAAATAGAATCCTGAGGATAGGATTTTTGTCCATTGTTACATATTGCTCAATAATGACAAAACTAGGATGCCTGTTTTCTTACTGTGCAACAAATTTCCTAAAAAACTGGTCAAATTCTCTTTAAATCACTTGTAGCAGACTCCAATGATTATAACAACAAATATAAACACTAAAGGAAAAAGGGAGCTCTTATGAAATGGAATGGTAGTGGCTAAAATAATGGCTATAATAAAAAGGGATTCATTGAAGATGACACAGCGGGGTTCTAGCTTTAATTTCTTTATAAATGATATGATAGAAAATGTATTTGATTCCCAGCTGCTCCTAATGCAGTCTTGGATCTAAAAATCCAGATATTCTTTACTACCCCTTAAACCATCAGTTGAGAAATATATTCTGCAATCTAAATTTAATGGATAGTTTGCCTAAGAATGTAAATTTTCTCTAAGTATATAGGCCTATGTAAATCTTACAAGGTTGGAAAAAATATTTTGTTCCTCAAATGAATAGATATTAAAGGGGATGTGAAATGGAGACAGAACAATAGTTTTTGTTTTACTTAAATATGTACAAATATGTTTCATAATTAATATCTATAAAGTCACCATCTTATCTCAAAGCCATTGTCATTATGGTGTAGAGAAGGTAGTCTTTTCACAATATTTAAAGGCATTGCATTGACAAGCCTGGAATACATTATTCATGGTAATGTTGTAGACAACTTGATATAATTCAGTATTTCAAATATCATAACAATTGGTGCGGGGAACATATTTTAATTCAACTCAATATTTTAATTTTTTTCTTTATTTTAAAAAGGCACAGTACTATGAAATACTTGGCACATACACACACATACAAAAAAGGTATAATTTTAAACAACAACAACAAAAACAACTTTAAATTTTACTAGTAGGAAATAGTAGGAAACTTACTAGTAGGAAATATTGAATTATCATTTGAAAAGAAAGAGTGCACTAACAATGGGTTGATTCAAGAAAGGCTTTATATAGGAGTTGACACCTTAGTTATGTCAGAAAGGGAGCTAGGAATTCCACTGCATTATTTCAGTAAATGCCTTAATTTTGACTTAATTATTTCCTCTGTCTGATTATTAAAGTAAATGCATCAGTAGGGGCTTAAGAACTCTAGATGTAGGAGTACACATGCACAAAGTACCTTGAGTTTAGAATACTAAATTATCTGAAAGATTCATTGTATAAGTCATGCAATGCCCTCAGATGTTCTGCTGTGGAAGTGAGAGGGTAATGCATACCAGGAATAGAATTCAGACTCTACAAAAGCACAGAGACAAGAGTGCCAAGTTAAGGGATTGTAAGTAGGCCAATTTGGCTGGAATATAGAGTGTTTAAAGGGAAAGAGAGTTTAATAAGCCTGAAAAGGGATCTGGGAGCCAGACTGTGGAAAGCTTAAAATGTTGTACTGAGAAATTTGTATTTTATCCTGGAGGGAACAGTGTGCCAGTGGAGACTGTTGAATATGGAGATGCCATGGTCAGATCTCTGTTTTAGAAATGTGACTATACCATTGCTTTGGAAGATGGATTAGAGGTCTAGGTGGGGGAGGGAGATACTTATAATGTTTAAACCTTATTTGGATATACCAGGGCTTGTGATCCTCTGGTTTCAATAATAAAAGGTTTCAATAATGTTTCAATAATAAAAGATGACCATTTTATATAGCTCTATGGAATTGTCGATGATATGAAGAACAGAAATCCAAGTTTACTATCAACCTACATCCTTCCCATTGTATCATGCTCCAAGTCCCAATAATACTGGTAATACTACTAATAATAATTAATGAAAACAAATAATTACAGCATTTATATGATGTTTTTAGGTTTATAAAGTGTTTGGCAAACGTTACCTTATTTGACCCTCACAGCAAAACTGAGAGTCAGGGGTTATTTTATCCCTTTTTTATAAATAAGGAATGATCTGCCCTGGGACACTCAGCTAGTCTGAAGCTGTATATGAACTCAGGTCTCTCTCTCTATCTACTTTTCCAACTAGTGATCTCAGTTAAGATGCAGCAGGGTATGACTAGATTCTCTGCTGCATGTGCGAATTTTGGCCTGACTATCAGGACCAGGGAAACAAAGATTGTCTACCAGACAGCATTGCATCAACCATATATGGAATCAATTGATTATATAGCAAATGGGGACATTTTGGATGCTGGGGATAAGTTGAAACACCTTGGCAGTATACTTTCCGGGGATGGTTTCTAGATGATGAGGTTGTTGCACACATTGCCAGAGCTAGCTCAGCATTTGAGAGGCTCGGAAGGAAAAGTATGGGAGAAAAGAAGTTTTAGACTGCCTATCAAACTGAAGGCCTACAGAGCTGTTAGGCTCACCTCCTTTTTGTACGTCTTTGAAACATGGACAGTTTACCAGAGCCATGCCCGGAAACTGAACTACTTCTATTTAGATTATCTTAGGAAGATTCTGAACATCACCTGGCAAGATAAAGTACTGGACACTGTGGTTCTTTATTGAGTTCAACCAGCAAGCATTCACGCTCTACTGTAGAGAGTGCAACTCTGATGGACTGACTGCATTCATTGTTAGACTGCCAAATGTATGTTTGCTTAAAAGTCTATTGTACAGAGAACTCATACAATGCAAGTGCTCTCATGAAAGTCAGAAAAAGTTATATAAGGTCACTCTTGAGGTGTCTGAAGAACTTTAGAATCAATTGTGAAGCACAGGAGACACTGGCATAGGACTATCTTGTCTGGTGTCCTTGCTAAGAAGGCACTGTGCTCTATAAGCAAAGAAGTATTGCTGCAGCTCAAAAGAAATCGGGAATGTGCAAATTTAGGGACATCTCCATTCCAAATGTTCTAATGGACTGTTGTGGCTGAATTATGGCAGAAACTTCTGTGTTCCCCTTATTGCTCTGATTAGAAATAGGTGGACACTGTATATTTACTGACATTGTAATGTCATTTTGGCCCTCTTCAGGTGTGAAGGACAAGAAAAATTATTAGGTACATTTTACAAACATATTTGCACCAGTCTTAGAGATGAGAAAAATGACATAAAGAACAGTGATTTATCTGTATTCATATATCTAATAAGTAGAAGATCCTGGGATAACTTCAAGTCTCTGATTCTAAATTCAACACTCCTTCCTCTTCTGCAAGATAAAAATATTTTTTTTAAGGTTTGACAAAGTTGAGACAATTGGAAGTCTGTAAGACCTCCATTTGAAATGATGCTTGAACTTCAATCATGGGCTCAGTTCCAGCCAAATGAAAAATAATTGCTTTTTGGAGGGCAATTGGGATAAGTCACACAGCTGGTAAGTATGTCAAGTATCTGAGGCCAGATTTGAACTCAGGTTCTCCTGACTTCAGTGCTGGTGCTCTATATACTGTGCTCCCTAGCCACTCCTACCAAGCAGTTTTGATGACTGCTGCTTTATGATACAGATTTTAAAAGTTAGCTATAAGCACAAAGATATGGATCTGTAGGGACATAACTGGATACTGGGAGTTGAAATAACACATATGGAAGACCTTAAAAAGTAGAGCATAGTGGAATTTAGTATTTCTGATTCATACTTGAACTTGGGTAAGAATAGAGTCCTCCTTCAGTAGCACAAAAAGGAGCCTCTGAAATTAATGTTTCTATCTGGAATGTACCACCTAATAGACAAACAAACAAAAATCAGGTTTTATCTAGGGAGATTGTGCCTATTTTATTGGTTGTTTAAGAGTAAGCAATGCCTAAGAGGAAAGATTCAGCCCTGGCTCCACTTTGAACTTCTTATGAACAGAAACACTCAGTCTTTGTGCAAGGGTAGCAACCTCTGGTGGAGGTAGGACATAGTGTAGTTTCACCTGGACCCCATGAATATGTCAGCTCAGAGCTTTCCTAGGGTCTTTTTCTTGCTTTCCTTGCCCACAACTCAATTTCTCCCAGGTGCTGTATTCCAAGTTATATCTCTGCCTGCAAGTCCAACCCACCTGAATCCCCTGCAAGATTTCAACAGATAGGGCGGAGCCAAGATGGCGGCGTAGAAGCAGCAAAGCACCACAGCTCCCACAGAAACACGCTAAAAAACTCATAAAATGGGACGCTAAACAGATTTTCAAGCTCCAAAACTCTCCACAAGACAGAAAGCCCTACAGGCAGCACAGCAGGCGGGGCTCTTCTTAGCAGTCTGGGACCCACTGCTGAAACCCCCGGCCGGCTCAGGCCCTGGGACATCAGGCGGGGAACCACGGCTACAGGAGAGCAGATCAGCTGCACTGGAGGCACAATTACCACATTTATCAGGCCAGAAGACAAAAAGGCTAAGAGAAAGGTCAGTGGATTTTGCTAACTGGGGAGGAGAAGAGCGGGTCGGCCAAACTGCTCCCAGGGCAGGGAGGCAGCGGGAGGCGGCTGTACCAGCAGGACCGTCTGAGA
>JAQQSW010014987.1:0-11988 GCA_028646575.1 Pseudocheirus occidentalis | reverse complement strand
TAAAGGCTTGGGCCATTGGCATCACTGTGCTGGTCACCTGAATACAATACCTCCACAAGGAGCTCTAGCCTCTCTCTCTGATGCTTGGCTGGCAGACCACCCTGGACAGCTCAGAACAAAGGGGAGCTTCACTCAGTCAAATCCACCCCTGGTATCCTTGTTGACTCTCCTTCCCTTGCTATAGCTAAATCAGTCTCTTTTCATTAACTGTGGAATGACTTATAAGTGTCTTCTTTAGTCCCATCATCAAACCTAAATTAATAGGAGACTGTGTTGAGTTAGGCACAGACAAGATTATCTCAGGTCTCCTCCAGCTCTGAATCTACAATCCTGTGATTAGATGGCCTCTGAAGCCTATGATTCTAATAAGAAAAAAGGACAGCACCATGGGCAATTGAGTTTTCAGCTGTGGGGCTCAAATAGTCACAGCTACCAACATTCTGAGGCACAGAGAGCTCTGAGAGGCTGGAATAGCCAGGGGCAGCTTCATGGGGAAAATGGGACCCAAGAGGGATCTTAAAGGAAATCAAGAATTGAAGGGAGAAGGGGTGGCTAGGTGGTGCAGTGAATAGAGCACCAGCCCTGGAGTCAGGAGGACCTGAGTTCACATTTGGCCTCAGACACTTAACACTTACTAGCCGTGGGACCTTGGGCAAGTTACTTAACCCCAATTGCCTTGTCTTCCCCCCTCCATAAAGGATAAAAAAAAACAGAGGGAAAAAAGAATTGAAGGGAGAGTGAGGAAAGGCATTCCCAGTTTAGGGAATGGCATAAAATCTCAGACTTGAAAGAGACCACAAAGGTGACCTAACACAATCTGCATTTGAACAAGCATCCTTCTACAAGGTCTAGGTGGAGCGTTCTGCTTTGGGATTTCTCTTTTTCCTTATGAGGAGAATAAAGCTTTATCCCTCCAACTTACTCCAGTTACTCCTAGTTTTCTCCTCTATGGCCAAGCATAATGAGTAATTCTTCTAGTAGAAGAGAAGCTAGGTGGTCCAGTGGACTGAGTGCAGGATTTGTGGGATGGAAGACTTGACTTCAAACCCTATATCAGTCCCTGACTAGCCATTTGACCCTGGGCAAGTCATTTAACCTTCATTTCAATTTTGTCATCTATAAAATAGGGATAATAATAGAACCGTGGCAGGGGCAGCCAGGTGGCACCGTTGATATGGCACTGGGCTCGGAATCGGGAAGACTTATCTTTGTGAGTTCAAGTCTGGCCTCAGACACTAGCTATGTGACCCTGGGCAAGTCAACCAACCCTGTTTGCCTCAGTTTCCTCATCTGTGAAACGAGCTGGAGAAGGAAATGGCGAACCACTCCAGCATCTTTGCCAAGAAAACTCCGAAATGGGATTGCAAAGAGCTGGACGTGACTGAAACAACTGAGCAACAACCATATGTGGTTATTGTATCAAATCAGTTACTATATATAAAGTGCTTTGCAACCATTAAATTGCTATATCATGATATTACTATTATCACTACATGATAGCTGTTCAAATGCTTGAAGAAAACCATCATACTCCTAAATCTTTTGCTTCCCCGAGCTAAATATCCCTAGCTCCTTTAACTGATTTATTTTCTTTTAAAAATTCTACTTTTTAAAATTTGCCTCCCACTTCCTCCTCCTCTTCCCATTGAAAAAGCAAGAAAAATAAGACCCCTGCTAAAAATATGTGTGATCAAAGAAAACCAATCCCCACATTGGCCTTAGTCCAAAGAAAATAGTCAATTGGTTCCTTCTGGCATGGTCTTCAATCTCCTTGCCTTTCTGCCCTCCCACTTCTGGACACATTCGAACGTCTTCCCTAAAGTAGGAAGACCACAGCTGAAAACTCCAGAGAAAGAGGAGGCAAGAGAACTGGCAGCTCCCTCTTCTGTACATCTTACCATCAGCCTAAGACTCGGCCAGATTTTTCGATGACCTTACAAATGATTAATTCATGTTGAGTTAACTAAGACCTCTAGCTTTTTTTTTCTTAAAATAAATTTTATTGACTTCTATTTTTATATCGCCGTCATTTCTGGGTATACTACCACCACCTGCCATCCTCCATCACTCTGGAATAATATACCACCGTTGTGTTCTAACTGGGCAAAATAATTAAGTAGAAAGAAGTAGTGACCCAATCTGACAGGGCATGCCCAATTCTGCCTTTTTTTATCTCTCTGGCCTCTCTGCTTCCAAGAGGGGGGTGTCTCATTTATTCATTTTATATTCTCCATGATGTTTTTTTTTCTTTTTCAGTTAACTCAAAGTTCCTTCTGGTTCCATTTTTACTTACATTGTTGTAGATGTGTATATATACATTATGTCATGTATTTCTTTGGGATCTGTTCATTTCATTCTCAATTCTCCCTTACTTATTTTTGGTTTTGCTTTTTGGAGGGGGAAGGCAGGGCATTTGGGGTTAAGTGACTTGCTCAAGGTCACACGGCTAGTGTTAAGTGTCTGAGGTCAGATTTGAACTCAGGTCCTCCTGACTCCATGGCCAGTGCTCTATTCACTGCACCACCTAGCTGCCCCATGTGGAAGAAAATTTGAAAGAAAGAAAGAAAGGATGGAACAAAGAAAGAAAAAGGAAAAAGGGGGAGAAAGTGAAAATATTATGTTTGGATCTATATTTAGACTTTATCAGTTTTTTCCCTGGAGGTGGATAGCATATTTCATCACAAATCCTTTGGCATTATCTTGGACCATTTTACCATTGTATTGCTGTGAATAACTAAGTCATTCACAGTTGATCATTGTATAATATTGCTGTTACAGAGTACAAATGTTCTTGGTTCTGCTCACTTCACTCTTTATCAGTTCATGTAAATCTTCCTAGCTTTCTCTGAAAGTATCCTGTTCATCATTTCCTATAGAACAATAATATTGCATTACAATCATATACCACAACTTCGTTCATCCATTCCTTTGCCACCACAAAAAGAATGGCTATAAATACTTTTGTTCATGTAAGTTCTTTCCCTTTTTCTTTGATTTCCTTGGGATGCAGAGGTAGTAATTGTATTAGTGGATCAAAGGGTATGCACAATTTTATAGCCCTTTGGGCATAGCCCTAAATTGTTCTCCAGAATGTTTAGATTAGTTCACAACTCCACCAAAGTGCATTAGTTTCCCAGTTTTCCCCCATCCCCTCCAATATTTATCATTTTCCTTTTCTTGTCATATTAGCCAATCTGATAAGTTCCTATATTTGCAAAGAAACCTTTCAGCTCTAAGTCCTATGATCCCATTGATCCTATACTTTCTGTGTTCTGTGACCTCACTTTGTCCCAAAGGCCATAGTCCTGCTCTGATACTTTTCCTGTTGAGAGAGAGTGAAGGGTAGACTATGTCCCCTGTCCTATGTCTCAGAACAGTGAGGGAGCTTGTAGCTGGAACTCATTGTTCAAAAGCCTTAGAAGGGTGGGAAATTATTGATCTTGCCCCTCCCCTGTACCTGTGTAGCTGGGTAGCTAGAAGGCCAGTATAGCCAGGCTGAGGTCCAGCCCTGGTAGTTGATCTGCTTAATGATGATAAATGTTTTTTATTGCTATGCAGCACCCAAGGGCAGGGCTGCTAATAGAAGGGTAGAAAAGGCCATCAGTCCAATCCTGGGATTGTCAGGATCCTGGACCTTGTTCCAAATTCACAAAGTTGTTGACTCAGGAACAATGGAAAGTTCCTAGCACTTCAGTGAAGGCCCGCATGTTTTTATGATCTTTTTGGGATTCAGACCTAGAAGTGGTATTGCTGGGTTGAAGAGATGCACAATTGTGTCTATGGTACCTTTTAGCAGGATGGAATTTCCTTCCTTATCTCTTTTAATTAAATCTATTTTTGCTTTTGCTTTATCTGAGGTCAGGACGGCTACTCTTGCTTTTTTATTTATTTATTTTTTTACTTCAGCTGAAGTATAATAGATTCTGCTCCAGCCTTTTACTTTTACTCTGTGTGTGTCCCTCTGCTTCAAATGCGCTTCTTGTAAACAACATATTATAGGATTATGGCCCTTAATCCGCTCTGCTCTCAGTCTCTGGTCTATGGGAGAGCTCATTCCATTCCCATTCACTGTTATGGTTACTATCTGTATCTTTCTCTCCATCCTATTTCCCCCCTTAACGTTTTTCTCTCTCCTTTCTTCCTTTCCCTCCTCACTAGAGTTCTGCTGTAGTTTTGCTTTTGTCCTCAGTCTGCCCTCCCTTCTATCAGCCCCCTCCCTTTTCTTTCCCCTTTCTCCTCCTCCTTTCTATAGGGTAAGTTAGATTTCTGTGGTCATTGATTGTGTTGCTCCCTCTTTGAGTCAGATCTGATGAGAGTAAGGTTCAAATGATGCTCATTTGCCTCCCTTCTTTCTCTCTATTGGATTTGGTTTTTGTGCCTTTCATGTGATGCAATTTACGCTTGTCTGCCTCCTCCTTTCCTCTTCTCCCAGTATAATCCTTCTTCACCACTTAATAAGATTTTTTATCATCACATCAAAGTCAATCAGTTCCGTGCCCTAAAAATGGCAAATTCTATGGTATATAAGCCCTGGGGATACAGAGACAATAAAATTAGTCCCTATTGTGAAGGAACTTATATTCTATTGGGGGATATAACATGTAAAAATACACAAATATTGATTATTTGAGGAGGGAGAAGAAGAGGGGTCAGATAAGCATTCTGGAGAGCAATTTGGACTATGCCAAAAGGGCTATAAAACTGACCCAATAATGCTTCTAGGGTTGTATTCCAAAGAAATCATTAAAAAGGGGAAAGGACCTATTTGTACAAAAATATTGATTTATTTTTGATGGGGTCACTTATTTATTTTTTTCCAAAATTTTATTTTAGACTCAAATGCCAGAACACAAATAGAGACCAGAGAAAAGAAACAAAAACAGATTATAAACTTGAATATTGGAGCTTAAATACAGTTGGAAAGAAATAAAAGCACATCATGTGCATAGCAGAGCATAAGACAGGATTCAAAATATGGAATAATAAATTTTCATTTCAAGAAAGCCTATGTGATAAATAATACTTGTGTCGAGAATTCTCCATCTTTGCTTCCTTGTGGGTTTTCTTCTGTTCTCTACTCTGTACTTTTTTACTTTGTTCTTTTTTTCCCCTCCCATAACCTCCCCCACGAAGGCCACAATAAAGTTTAGATATGTCTCTTTATAACTATAAGTAGACATATACCTTCTCTCACCCCCAAGAAGATTACCATAACATGTAGATATGTTTCTCCATAGTTATAGAGATATACATACACATATTCATATATAGACATAGACATTCCCAAACCCATTCTACTCCTGATCTTTGTTTTCATGGGTATTCATATCTCTTGTTTCCTACCCCTCCTGCCTCCTCCACTTTGCTTCTACCCCCTAACTTCCCCTCCTATGACTCGCCTACCCCCCTCCAAGGATTCTTCTCTTATTCTCCCATTCCTATAAATCTAAACACCTTTCTATACCCCCATTTACCTATTCTCTCGCCCTCCCCTCTAAAGGGGAGCTCTTTTGTGGTGGCAAAGAATTGGAAATTGAGGGGATACCCATCAGTTGGAGAATGGCTCATCAAGTTGTGGTATATGAATGTAATAGAATACTATTGTTCCATAATAAATGATGAGCAGGTGGATTTCAGAAAAACCTGGAAAAACTTACAAGAACTGATGCTGAATGAAGTGGGCAGAACCAGGAGAACATTGTCCACAGTAACAGCAACACTATAAGATGGCCAACTTTGATAGGCTTAGTTCTTCTCAGCAATACAATGGTCCAAGATAATTCTAAGAGACTCGTGATCAAAAAAGCTATCCACTTGCAGAGAAAAAACCATGGAGTCTGAATGCAGAGCAAAGCAGACTATTTTCTCTTTTTTTTTCTTTCTCTTGGTTTTTTCTTTTTGTTCTGATTCTTTTTTCACAACATAACTAATATGGAAATATGTTTATTGTGATTGTATATGCATAGCCTGTATCAGATTGCATGCCACCTTGGGGAAGGGGAGGGGGAATATTTAGAACTCAAAATCTTATAAAAGTGAATGTTGAAAACTAAAAATAAATAATTTTTTAAAATAAAGAATCAGAAAGGCTTCCCCTAGTAGGTGGTAGAGAAGCTGAACCTTGAAGGAGGATAGGGATTCTCAGAGATGGAAGCAAGCAGAAAGTGGAGGTGGCTGATGGAAGGTTGAGTTCAAAGAAAAGTAACTGGGCTGGGGTGGCTGGGTGGCGCAGTGAATAGAGTACCAGCCCTGGAATCAGGAGGTTCAAATCCAGCCTCAGACACTTAACACAAAAACTAGCTTGTGACCTTGGGCAAGTCACTTGACTCCAATTGCCCTACCCGCAAAAAGCAAAAAAAAGAAAAGAAAAGAAAGGAAAGGAAAGGAAAAGAAAAGAAACTGGGCCATTTTAACTTAGGACATAGAGAGTCTGATGGGGAGTGATATGAAATAGCAGGTTGGAGCTAGAAGGTAATGGGTTTGCGAAGAGCATTAATGGTGAGGGGTGGTTGTTCAGATACGTCTGACTCTTTGTGACCACGTTTGGGCTTCATACACAACTCAAGACATCACCTGTTATGTCATTGGTCCCCTTGGAAAACAGGATGAAGAACAACAACCATCCTAAGTGACAAGATTGGACCTCCGCTTTAGTAAGATTGCTTTGGCCACTGCATGGGAGAGGAGATGACTCGGTTAGAGGAGAGCCCAGTGAGCTGTCTGTGGTGATGCTCACGTTACAAAGGCATGAGTGCCTGAGCTGAGGTGGCGACCCATATGAGTACTGAGGTGCTGGATGTTAGAGATGCTTTGGGGGTAGAACTGATAAGAACTGGCAACGGATCAGATATGAGTTTGGTGGAACAAGGACAGAGAAGCAACTGGGATGGACCTCAACAGAAACAGAGAAGCACTGTACAGTGGGGAAGAGGGGGTGGGAGATAATGAATTTCATTTGGGACCTATTAAATTTGATGTGCTTCTGGAACATGCAGTTGGAGATGTCTAATAGGTAGTTGGTGATGTAGGGTTAGAGCTCAGGAGAGAGACCATGCAGACTTGGAAGTCATCTGCAAAGAGATACTGTCGGACTACATGGGTGAAGTCACCAAGAGTAGGGATATGGAGAAAGAATAAAAAGGGGTCCAGGAAAGCTTCTTGGGGCACAGAGATTAGGGGACCAGACCAGACACGGAGTACATTTGGCAAAGGAAACCTAGAAGAAGCAGTTGGTCACTACCAAAATCATCTTCCTAACGCCTAACGTGTCTGACCATGTCATTCCTCCATTCTGACATCTTCACTAGCTTCCTGTTGCTTATAGGCTCGGATCCAAAGCTAGCTTCACCTAGCTTTCAGTACCTCCACAGTCAAACATCACCTCCCTTTTCTAGTCAACCCTCTCATGCCGCTTCTCAGATATATTCAATTCTTTGACCAGACTGACCAAAGTACTGATCCCTAAGCTGACTAGTCTAATTAGCAATCAGCAGATCTAGTTTTAAGCACTGATTGGCAAGTGACATTTAACTAGCTGTGGGACTATGGACAAAAGTAATTTTCTCGATCTGAGGTTCAGTTTCCTTGTCTGTAAAATAAAGATAATAATTATACTTTGTACTTAAAAGGGTTAAACTTTGCACCCAAAAGGAAAATATTTTGTTAACCTTAGATTAATATAAAAAAAGAATTTATCATTATTATTTGTCCTAATAAGTGCCTCCTTCCTGGGATTCCTTTCCCACATACCCCTTTTCCACTATCTGAATCTTAATTGTGTTTTAAGGCCTAGCTCAGCAATCATTCCCTCCTAGAAGCCATGGTTTATCCTCTTAGCCAGAAGACAGATCCTCTTTCTAAGATCATGATTGATTATCTCAGACAGAAGTGAACATCTGTCAGCACCTGAGACTTTGGAGCCCCCATACCTCTCACTAGGAAGAGAGCCTGCGGGGGCTCCTATCTCCCTCTGCTCTTCCTGGGTCTTGACTCTGTCTGGCCACTCCTTCCGCACTTTCTTTGCTAGATTCCTATTTCACCTCCTTACTGTATCTAGAACCCAGTACTCTGTCCCGGCTCCTCTCATGTTGTCTAACCCCACCTCTTGTCCTCATCAGCTTCCATGGGTCCAACTGTATTTTCTCCAAAGATGTCCCTTAGATTGATGTATCTAGTCCTATTCTCCCTCCAGAGCTTTAGAGCCTCATGATTTAGAATATCCCGCAGGCACCTCAAACTCAACATATCCAAAAATCTAACTTATATTTTGTTCCCTTTTTTTTTCTTTTTGGAGGGCAGTTGGGGTTAAGTGACTTGCCCAAGGTCACACGGCTAGATTTTTGTGTTAAGTGTCTGAGGCCGGATTTGAACTCAGGTACTCCTGACTCCAGGGCCGGTGCTCTATTCACTGTGCCACCTAGCCACCCCTATTTCGTTCCCTAAGTCCACCCTTCTTTTTAATTTCTCTACTTCTATTGAGGGCATCCTTACCCTTTTATTTGCCAAGGTTCACACCCTCAAAGTTATCCCCGTCTCCCTGCTCTCATCATCTCATTATGTTCAATCAATCACCGTATCATGTCATTTCTACCTCCAGACCATGTCTCACTTCCATGTCCTTCTCTCCACTCACACAACCATCTCCATAGGCTGGGTCTTCATTGCCTCTTATCTGGAATATCTCAGTAGCACCCTCCTCAGACTCCCTGCCACACATTTCTCCCCTCTCCAATCCTTCCTCAAATGGCTGCCAAATTAATATGTGAAGTACTTCACAAACCTTGAAGAGTTATGAACTGTTAGCTAGTTTGATTTTTATGTCTACGACACGGGTCTGACCATGGCACTCTCCTGCTCGAGAAGAACCAGTGGATCTTAATCGCCTCTTGGGTCCAGTTCAAACCTGCTTTTCCGGTCTTGTTACATATTTACTCTCCTTCACATACTCTTCAATCCTGCCAAACTGACCTTGGATTTCTTCACACTTGATACCCCATCTCCTGTCTCTGCTTTTGCATTTTACCTATACATGGACACATGTTATATGTCTATACACACACACATACTCATTGCGTGCATCTTATTTCCTCCAAAAGAGTGTAGCCTTCTCGAGAGAAACTCTTTTTCTCTTTGTAGTCCTGCTGCTTAGCACAGTGTATAGAATATGGGAGGTGCTTAACTACTGATCAGTTGACATCTCTGAGGGTTGGGAGCTTTGGTCTCCTCTGTCTCCCTCATAGCATAACCCTAGCATGTGGTCCTATGCACAGTAGTTGCTTAAGGAATATTTATGCTTGCCTGATAGGCATCATGATTTACTGACAGACTGATGGACTAACTGAGTGGTGATAGGCTAATGGATTGAAAATGAATGGACTGATGGATTGAGGACATGACAAACTGATGGACTAATTGTACCAATGGCAAGAGGTTCATGGCATATCTTACACCAGGGGTAGGCAGGTGACCTTGGGTCAAGTCTCGTCATTAGTGAGGCAGATGGAGCTCTCTTCCCCATTTTTTACCCTGGGCCTCTCTTGTCTTCTTTCTACTCTCCTCCTTTCCCCTTTTTCCAGTCTGCATCTTGGACCTGTTGGTGACCCTTTCTATTCTTTTCAGAGTCTCTAAGGAGATTGGGCTAGGTTTAAAGAAAGAGGTCTGGGCCCAGGGCTTCTGGAAACTTGTTGAGGGTGAGGGTAAGAGGGTGGAGAGTCTGTGTGAGGATTCTGGGAGAGAGGGCATGGTCCTGGGGTGAGAAGTGTTGTTATGTGCTAATATCTATGACAAAGTTGAGTCTGGGGGAGGAGTATCCTTGGAGTGTGTGTGTGTGTGTGTGTGTGTGTACATGCACTCCTGAGTGCATGTACGCTAAGGGGTGGAGTTGGACACTGAGAAGTGATCTGGCTGGAAATTCCCGAAGCTGTGTGAGCTGCTGTGGGCTGGTGGCCAGACCATACTGTTGGCTCAGGGAGATAAGATTATAAACTAGTGGCAATACCTGACCCTGAGACAGTATTCAAGCCTCCTGAAGCTCCTCCCCCTACTTGGTCCCTGGCTCTAGGGGTGAGGGGAAGATTAGGGAGATGACCTGAAGGGCCTTGTGGCCTTAGAGGACCTCAGTCCCTTTTTTCTTTCCTCCCCTCTCCCATCTCATTCTTCTCTTACTTCTCCTTGAGAGGAAAATGATACTAGAGGAAAGTTCTGGACCAGGAGTTGGGAAACCGTCATCTTCTGACTCAGCTGCTTCTTAGCTCAATGACCCTGAACCAGTCATTTAACTCTCCTGGCCACAGTTTCCTCTAATATAAAATGAGGATGATAATATCATCATACCTTGCCTCACACGTTCAAAACTATATAATTATGGCTACTGTCTTTCTCAGAGCGTTCCATCTGACTCTACTCTTGGGAGTCAGTGAAGAGAGCACCTGGCCCGGAGGACTTGGACCTGACCTCAGGAAGGCCCGAAGAGTCCCTGAGAAAGCCAAAAAGCCAGCAAATTGGGTCTTTGGGAGCCCTGGAGAATGGCAGCAGACAGCAACACAACAACCAGTAACTAACAAGTAATGACCGGCTCTCAGACCCAGACAGCCCCAGCCCAAAGGCGTCAAGGCTTCCCAACACCAGCTGGGCATATCAAAGATCCAAATGGGTTAACTCCAAGGGGTGGAAGTAAGAACAAAAACCCAGGGGATCCAGAGGGAGACCCCACCCCACCCAACAGGGCAGAACGGGACAAAGAGCCTGGTCCTTAGGTGAAGCCACAATTCATGAACTACAGCAGGAGAAATGAGTGATTCAAAGAAGACACCAAAAAGCATAAAAAATTATGGCAACTCCAAATCCTAAACTATAAGTTATAATAGCTATAAGCAGAGACTCAAAAAATAAAAATGAACTGTCCACAAGAATTATATAGATACCTTCAAGAAATAAAGAGATAAAAAATGAAATGAAAGTTCTAAAAGGAAACTAAACAGCTTAGAAGAGGTAATAGCAAAGCTTAGAAGAGAAGTGGTAGGAATCTCCCAAAACTAGAATAGGCCAATCAGAAATGAGTGATTCCACAAAATAGTAAGTAATATTCAAATGAAATCAAAAGATTAAAAAAGGAAAAGGTAGTAAGATATGGGATATGAAACAAAACAAAACAAAACAAAAACCTGACCTGGAAAGCAGATCAAGGAGAGGTAATTCAAGAATCAGTGGGCCTGGGGGCAGAGCCAGTATGGCAGCATAGAAACAGTAAAGCATGGCAGCTCCCACACAAACACACTAAAAACTCATAAAATGGGACTCTAAACAGATTTTCAAGCTCTAAAACTCTCCAAAAGACAGAAAGCACATCTGTTGCTACAGGCAGCTCAGCAGGTGGGGCTCTTCTCAGCAGTCTGGGAGCCGAGGGGGAAACCCCAGGCAGCTCAGGCCGCAGGGCATCGGGCGGGGGTCTATAGGAGAGCAGATCGGCTGCACTGGAGGCACAGTTACCACATTTATCAGGACAGAAGGAAAAAAGGCTAAGAGAAAGGACAGTGGATTTTGTTAAATCAGGAGGAGAAGAGCGGTCCGGCCAAACTGCTCCCAGGTCAAGGAAGCAGCGGGAGGCAGTTGTAGCAGCAGGCACGGAGCAGCAGCAGCTTCCACTGGGCTGCTTCAGAGCCCTCGGCCTGCAGATAGCAGAGGGGCTGAGGCGATCCATCGGGGTCAAGGGCTCTTGTGTTGAGTGGCCTGGATCTGGATCGTGGTCTTGAGTGGTGGTCCTGGGGTGCGCTTTCAGTGAGCCAAAGCTGGGTGGGGGGCTGCAGCATCCCACTAATAGCTCCAGCAGCTATGAGGACCCCAGTGATTTGGGACAGAGCTTTCCCCCTCCAGGAAGCAGAGTTCCACAGAGCTAAAAAACCAAGCAATTAATAGACTGGCCAACATGAGAAAAAAGGAATCAAGATAGGAACAGCAGTAAAACTCTAGAATCCTTTTTTATGGACAAAA
>JAQQSW010014986.1:0-11988 GCA_028646575.1 Pseudocheirus occidentalis | reverse complement strand
GAGAAAATTTGTAATTCAAAAATGTCATGAAAATGAATGATGTAAACAAGAAAACAAATAAAAAAAGATTTAGAGAATGAAAAAAAGAAAAAACAAACAAAAATATACCTAGTTTGTGTCTTCTTGTTTTCCAGTTTTCCCTGCAGTTTTTGTTAAGTAGTGGGTTCTTATGCCCACATCAAATACTAGATTACTACAGTCATTGTTTACTCTGCCTTGTGTGCATTGTCTATTCCACTCATCCACTACTCTGTTTCTTAGCCAGGACTAGATAGTTTTCATGATTGCTGCTATAGAATATAGTTTGAGAGCTGGTATTCCTAGGCTACCTTCCTTTGTATTTTTTATTAGTTCCTTTTATATTCTTGATCTTTTGTTCTTCCAGATGAATTGTGGGGTTATTTTTCTTTTGAGGGGAGCATTCACTCTTAGGGATTAACCTGAAATGCCCCAGTCCATTGCATTGGTTAGGGCCCTTGGGATTCTCCCTGATTCCAATTAAAGATACCATAAATAATAAAAATAAAATCACAGATAATGAAAAAAATACCTTTCAGTGATAGATATAGTTTTCTAACCCCTGATCCAGAGTAAGACTCTAGTTAAAGTACTCCACAATTTCATCTCCGTTTTGCTACTAATTTATTGCATCACACTGGACACTTTACCCTCTCTGCTTCTCAAAAATACAATGAATTTGATTAAATCAGTGTTTCTCCCCATAACATAGGTCTTAAATAACTAATAAATGAAGAAAGGTAAAAATATTAAACAAATACTTAGTAGAACATGATACGATAAAATTAAGATCAACAGGAGAATATAAGCAAAAAACGTAGATATAATTAGAGACTAAGCAAATATATCCTAAACAATAGAAAGTCAGGGGCAGCTAGGTGGCACAATGAATAGAGCACTGGCCCTTGGGTCAGGAGTACCTGAGTTCAAATCCAGCCTCAGACACTTAACACAAAAAACTAGCTGTGTGACCTTGGGCAAGTCACTTAACCCCAACTGCCCTCCAAACTTCCCCCCCCCCAAAAAAAACAATAGAAAGTCAAAGAACAAATCACAGAAATAGTAAGCATTTGTATTAAGGAGAATAAAAGTGAGATAATATGTAAAAAAATATATGGAATACACATAAAGCTATTCATAAAAACATTTTTATCTCTGAATTATTATATTTTTTTAAAAAGAGAAATGAAAAATTTATGAATTAAGAATATAGTAAGAAACTAGAAAGTCATTAAATTAATAATCCCCAAACTAGCATAAAGTAGAAATGTTGCAAATCAAAGGATAAACTGAAGTAAAAACAAATGGAGTGTGAACAAAAAAAGAGACTTTTTAAAGATAAACATTAATTAAAATCATACTTTGATTTTAAAAAATAACATCCAGATAAAAAAATGAGAAGGAAGAGGGTAAATGGAGAAGAAATAAAGAAAATTATCAGAATCCATTGCACTTAGTTATATGCATACAGAACTGCAAACTAATGTGCAATAAATATATGAATATCTACATGAGAATCCAATAAAAATAGGAAATAGAGAATCTAAATGATCCAAAGTCAGAAAACGAATAAGCCACAAATACACTCCCCCCAAAATATTCTGGGCCAGCTATACTTGCAAGTGAATTTCATCAAACATTTAAAGAATAAATAATTCTTGTACTATATAAACAGTTCAAAAAATACAGAAAAAAAAGATATCCTATAATTTTCCTTCCATGAGAATTTGCTTCAGTTAAGAAAATGCAATATATGAAACTGGTGGGAAGAAAGGCACCCTCAATTACTTCTGTAAGAGCTATTTATTTTTCTAATAATTCTTGAAAACAATTTGGAATTATTCAATGCATCCAATTGTTCATATCTTCTGACCTATAATTTTATACCATAAGGAGGTTAATGACAGTGAGACAAAGCCCATATTACAAAACCATTTATAGAAGCATTATGTGTAATGACAAATAAGTTGGAAACAAAAAAGGCATTTAGTGACTGAAGAATGGCTATGGTATATAAAGATAATGAAATATTATCATACCATAGGAAATGAGAAGATATATGAAGAAATGTGAAATGAAAAAGGCAGGACAAAAATCATTCTACACAATGACAACAACATATCCAATAAATCAGTGTATTTTTGTAAAAGTCAGTATTAACTTACAAACTTATTTAGACTCTTGATTCCTCAAAGATGAGGATTGGTTTATTGTTGTCTTTGTACCTGAGGAACTTAGTATGGTGCCTGGCACATAGAAGATGTAGACAATGTTAGTACCAAAACTATTTAAGTTATGGTACAGTCTTCCCTTCTGTTAATAAATAGTAAACTGCAAAAAAGGGGGAAAGTCAGATGTCTTAAAATTTGAATGTTTTCTTTAACTGTTTTCAGGAATTATACTTAGTGGATAGGAGGACAAGGGTTATTTAGATTAATGTTGATAAGTGCCTATTCTGTAAAAATAAAACATTGCTTAAAAAAAAGAAACATGTTTGCAGTGGTAATTTCCACCACTTCTCTCTAGGAAATCATAACACTGACAGTGATTTTTTTAAATTGCAGTCTTGAATTTTCTACCTGAATTTCTTCCCATTGCTTCACCCTGCAGCTACCTACACTGAGCTAAAGATATTTTATCCCCTTCAATTCCAATGTCTTATGTTATAAGTGGAATTTATTGTTCCTCTAAACATTTTAATCTTTAATTTCCAAGTTAAATGCCCCATTAGATTTCCCCTTAGAAACCAATTTTGTCCCTACCTTAATCTTTCAGCAACTCCCTCCCTTTGTATGACTCCATTCTATTTATATATTTTTAATTGAGCTCAAAACTTTCATGTTTAGCCTATTGGTAGTTGGGTGGTGTGGTGACAAGAGTGCTGGACCAGGAATCAGGAGAGCTGAATTCAAATCCAAACCTTACATATTGTGTGAACTTGGGCAAGTTACTATAATTATCTGAGCCTTATTTCCTCCTTTGTGAAATGTACCACGAATCTTGAAGAGTTGATAGCATAACAAATTTAGAGCTTGTAGGGATATCAGAGAGTATATATCCTAACCTCTCATTTGTCAGATAAGGGAAGTGAGGCTCAAACAATGATTTGACCAAGCTCACACTGGTGATATAGAGTCAATTTTTGAAAACAATTCCTCAGACTACAAATCCATTCTCTCCACTTATGCCATAAAAATAATAATGTGGTCCATTATCATTATGATCCCATCATAGAAGAACCTGTCAACTTTTAAGCCAATTAGGGTCACTGGCATCAGGGAAGCAGAAATCTCGCCTATCTGTAACATTTCTAAACTCGTGATTTATGTCAGAAAGCCATCGAGCATAGTGATATCCCAGAAGAAAAGGGTCCTAGGTTTTAGAGCTGAAAGGAGTCTTCATGATCATTCAGTACAACATCTTCATTTTAGAGATAAGGAAACTGATACTCAGAGAAGCTGAATGTATTCCCTAGATTGCAGAGTAATTAAACTTATCTAAGATTTTAACAAAGATTATCTGACCTCAAATTTAGTACTCATTCCACTATGACATTTGAGAATGGTAGCCACATGCCAATTTTTGAGCTTCTGTAGCCCACCTCTAAATTTCCAATCCAAGGAGTTTACCAAGAACACAATCCCACCTAATCCCACCCAATCCCACCCAACCAACATGAAATCAGTAAACTAGAGCATTCTTGGTTAGATTTATGTATAAATGAAAGTTTGCTAATATCTGCTCTGATATTATACAGAGAGAGCCTTTTAACTTACTCATAATTTACCCTCCTGAACAAGGGGAGAAGCTATGACCAAACTTGAGAAAATGAGAAGTGAAGGTGAAGGAGATGAACACCAAAACATAATAAACTAAACACTTTGACACCATTATTGAATTTTGTCAGTTGGAATTGCAGAAGGGAGGGTACAAAAATAAGGAAAGGCAAGAAGGGAGTCAAGAGGATAATTAATGATGTATGCTACCATATACAAAAAATAAAGGAATAATAATAATAATAATAATTCCTATAATATCTAAGAAAGAAGTGTAAAATAGGAAGTAGGAGAATGTGAAAGACAGAGGAAAGGGGAGATTGCATTTGTGTGACTGAAAGGGATTGGTATTCTCAAACCAATGGCAGAAGAGGATTCCAATGAAAAGTACAGCAATGGGGTATGGGGACCTCACAAACAATTTAATCTGGAGGAATTGGTACATTGGTAGGCCACATTATCTAAGAAAATTTTGTGCCTCAGTGAAAAACTTCCTGGCCCAGGAGAAAGAATTTGTGATATCTTAAGAGCAGATACTACCCTGAAGAGTTAAGGAGACAGAGATAAGATGTCATAGCCATTGGGAAGGAGAAGAATCAATATTGTAAAATTTGGGACAACAGTTTGACAGTTAAGAAGCCTGTGGACTAGAATGGAGAGAGACTTAATCAAAAGCTACTGCAGTAGCTCAGATGTGAGATGAAGGTCTGTATCATTAGTATCAGTGTCAGAGGAAAGAAAGATATATTGTGAGAGATATTATGAAAGTAGAAATAAGAGCACTTAAAAATTGATTGGATATGGAGGGGGTGTGAGAGAGAGTGAGCAGTCAAGCATTACACCTCAATTGCAAGCTTTAATGATTGGGAGTTTGATGGTACTTCCAATGGTAAAAGAAAGTTAGGGTGTGGAGCCAAGATGGTAGAGTAAAAGCAGGGACTTCCTTGAACTCTCCTCAAAATCCCTCCAAATACCTGTAAAAATGACTCTAAATATTCTAGAGCAGCAGAACCCACAGAATGACAGAGTGAAACAAATTTCCAGCCCAAGAAACCTGGAAGGTTGATAGAAAAGGTCTGTTGAACCAGCCTTTGAGAAGAGCATAATCCAATGAGGGCTGCACTGTCACAGACTGGGCACTAACAAACCTGGATCAGGTCTCAGAAGACTGAATCATTGGCAGCTGTGGTGGTTTCCAGACTTCTTAACACACAAACTCCAAAGGCAACTTAGAAGGTCAGGAGGAAAGGTTTGTCAGACCCAAGTAAAGAAGAAGCATGGTCCAGTCCCAGTCCCAGGATGCCGGCAGCAGAGGCAGTGGCTGCTTCTGGAGCTCTAGGCTCACAGATGGTGAGAATATCAACTAACTGATCAGAGGGGGATTGCCAGGATCTCTTTTCTGGCACTGAGGTAGGATTCTCTTGCTTTGCTGGTGCCTGAATCTGGGTCACAGTCTTGGGTCATGGCCCTGGGGGTCAGGAGGAGCACTGGCATAGCAGAGTTTGTGGTGGCGGTAGAAAGGGAATTCTCCTCATAGTTCCAAGGCAGAAAAAGTGCTTGTGGTCACTCACACACCAGAACACACACCAAGAGAGGAGTAAACACCTTTCCTTTGAGCATACAAACTTGGAAGAACTGAAAATTTACAGGTCCCAAGAAAAAAATCTGAAAACAGCTGTACAAAACCCCTGAAGCACTGGAAGCAGACTTAAAACCTTAGTAAAGAGTTAAAAATTCAAGTTATTGGCTGGGAAAATGAGCAAATGGCAAGAAAAAATCAGACTATAGAATCTAATTTTGGTCACAAGGAAGATCACAGGTCCTGCCCCCCAGTGCCAACACAGAGACTCCTGCAATCAGTGGTCTGAGAGGTCCCAAAACCATGACTGCTGCCACTGATTTAGTTGAAGGCCTACTACTGGTTTGCTGGGACATGGCCTATACTGGACTGTGCTACATTATTATCCTAGTGCAATTGATCTTTCTTCCTGACCTAAGTTTTCTTGGCCTGGAAAAAATGTTTCTCTCTATGCTTTTGTGGATTCCTCTACTCCAGAATCTGTTTTGAGAAATTGCTTAAAAATGCTTGGAGGTGTTATAGGGAGAACTCAGACAAGTTCCTGCCCTTTTTCTGCCCTTTTGACTCTGCCTTCAATACAATTGCTTCTGAAAATAAATATAGGTTGATTTGTTAATTAAAAAGTCAATGTTTACTACCATACCAGTAGTGTCTAGCTATTTGCATATCACACTCATCAAGTTTCTTTTCAATTCTTTCCCATCTTTCTGGCTACAACTAAAAAAAACAAATGTTGTTTTTTAAAAACTGAACTTTCTGTCCCATTTTCTATTGTTTCATCTATTTGTTTCATTATTCTACTGTTCTACTGTTTATACTAACTCGCAATATAACATAAGCATAATGTTTCCTTCTTCCTTCAAATCATTAATAAAGTTAAGAAAGAAAACAGGCTCTTACCTCAAGCCATTAGGAATACCTTCCTCCCTTGGAATGGCTGGGGCTTTATCATTATCCCATTGGTCTTCCTGCCATTATTTAATCAATCTGTGTTTTTATCCAAACCAATTTACATTAAATTTTGAAAAGAAACTTTCAGAAGAAGAGTCTTTCTATAGTCCTTACCACTCTCCTACAGTCCTTCCATCTGCTCAGCTTTTGGAGATAGATTTAAAGTCATGTAGCCTTTGTTCAAATATCAAGTCAGCCATTACTCAGTTTGTGACACTGGGTAAATCAATTCTAATCAGCCTCTTCAGGTCCCAGCCTCCTCTTCTGTAAAAAAATTTGACTAGATTATCTCTGAAATCCATACTGTTTCTAAATCTTTTTATTTACATTTAGATTTTCCTTTGATGACACAAAGGATGAGTTGGCCAATTAAAAGCCTCCAGGCAGGTAGTAGTCTGCTCCAATAGACCAAGGCTATTAAAAAATTCAGACAAGAGGCAAAGAAGGGCCTGAGTTTTTATGGGAATAATATAGGTAGAACAAATAGGGCATCTGTGAGATGTTGAGAAGGTGGAATCAAAAATGCTTAGCAACTTATTGGATATGGGGTATCCATATAAATAGAATAAATATAATATAATATGATATGATGGGATATATATGTGACATCATATCATATTATGTTATATAGTAATACATAATCTATAGCATAGAATAAAAAGGCAAGGATGATTCAAAGCTATGAACCTGGGTAACTAGAAGAATGGTGCTGTACTCAACAGAACTCTTCTCCTGTATCCCAGGTAGTTCCTTGCCCTCTCTCTTTTCTCACCCCCCTGATCCCATCTAGTTGAAGTAGAAGTGGGGGGATTTTTGGCCCTTTTGCACTTCCCTTGTTACTTGTGTAATCTGGGAGAAAATCGATTGAATGCTATCTGACAGTATTATTCTCTGTGGATTTGTGCTTTGTTACCTCTAATTAAGCCTTAATGGAGAAGGAAATCAAGAGAAAAAATAATGAAGAGTTCAGAGAGAGGGGGCTCTCTTCCCTCTGTGGTTAGAGAGATGACCATAGCATAGAGCCATCCTTTGGTCAGTCAGTTAACAAGTATTTATTAAGTTCCTACAGTATGCCAGATACTGGGGATACAAAAATATATATAAGAAACATAACCTACTCTCAAAGAATTCAGTTTAAAGGAGGATACAACATGAAAATAATTATAGAGAAATAATAGGTGTGTGCGTGTTTGTGTGTGTAGGGGTGTGTGTGTGTGTGTGTTATATGATAAAATTAGGGATAGTCTCAGAGGGGAGGCACTAAGATTAAGAAGACCTGGGAAAGGCTTTTTCACCCCCAGAAAGTGAGACTTTGCCTGAGTTTTAAAGGAAGCCAGGAAAGTCAAGAGATAAGAGGAATGAATTGCAAGCATGAGAAATACTCAATGTCTGTAGATGGAATGTCCTGTGCATAGAATAGCAAAGAGGTTAGTGCCACTGGATTGTAGAGTATATGGGAAAGAGAGGTGCGAGAACTCTACAGAGGCAGGAGTTAGATAGGTTGTGAAGGGCTTTATAAACTAAACACAAGATTCTGTATTTGATCCTAGAGGTGATAGGGCACCATTGGAGTTTACACTGAATGGAAAGGGGTTATATGGTCAGAGTGGAATTTTAGGAAGTTTAATTTGACAGCTCCATGGAAATTGGCCAGAAGTGGGGAGAAATGAAGCAGGGAAACTAACCAGAAGACTGCTATAATAGTTCAGACATGAGGTCATAAGATCCTGTTCCACTAGGCTGGTAACAGTGTCAGAAGAAAGAAGGGGGAATATATGAGAAATAAAGGTAGAAACGACAGGATCTGACAAGTGATATGAGAGGTGAAAGGGAATAAATACTCAACAATGGCCCCTATGTTCCAAACCTGGGTAATTAAGAGAATGATGGTACCTTCCATGGTAATAGGGAAATTAGGAAGAAGGAAGAAGGTTTTTTGAGGGGGGAAGTAGAATTAATGAGTTCAGTTTTGAATAAATTGAGTTTAAGATTTACAGGACATCCAGTTCAAGATGTCTAGTAGGCAGATGGATATGTAAGACTAGAACTTAAGAGAGAGACTAAGCCTGGACAAGTAGATCTGAGAACAGTCTACACAGAGTGGATCAAATGAATCTGTGAGAGCTGAGATTACCAAGTGAAATAATACAGAAGGAGAAGAGAGCTTAGAGCAGAGGTTAGGGTGGGTTTGTAAGTGTGATCTGGGTGAAGATCCAGCAAAGGAGATTTAGAAGGAATAGTCAAACAAGTATGGGAAGAACCAGGAGAGAGCAATGTCATGGAAGAAGACAGTATCAATGAGAAGAGAGCAATTGACAGTGTCAAAGGCTATAGAAAGGTCAAAAAGGATGACTATTAAGAGAAAGTAATTAGGCATATCATTAGTAGCTGAAAAGAACAGCCTCATTTGAATGATGAGGTCAGTGGTTAGTGATTTAAAGGAGGATCAAAAGCTCCCCCTTTCCCAATGCCATATTGCTCATCTACCTGCCACTGTGACCAAAATTCTCACTATTGCTTTTTCTCACCATGGAATTTAAAGAAAATGTTATAATTTAAGGGCCACTATTATAAGATATCAAATGGTGATTTAATTATGCTTAAGAATGAAGTCAGTAACAAAAACAGAGGTGAAGGCAAGGGAAAACTGAAATGTTGGGGAGAAAATTAGACAAAAGAATTGATGGGGCAGAAAGCTAAGTTTTTGCATGTATGTGTATATGTGCTCAACTCTCCCTTGTCTGTTTCAAAAAGAGATTTCTCTGATTTTCATTCCTTCCACCCCTTCCTCCATGTTTGTATACTTCTGTTACAAGCAAAAAAGAAATCTCCATTACATAACCCAGCAAGTTCCATCCCTTCTATTTGGTTTTTCTACTCTAATGAAGTCTTCCTTTTGTCTTCCCTTTTCTTGTCCCTTTTCAGACCCTCAGAACAAAATCCATATACTAATAGTACATCCTTCTTCTTATTTAACTTCCTCCAATTCCTTTGGAAGACGTTAAGGTACTTGTTTCTTCTCTGTTATTTGAATGTTAACTCTTCCATCATATAACTCCTTTCAATTGCTTAAATAATTTTTTCCTAAGTATCTCTTGACCCTTGAGTTTGTATTTCAGAGTTCCTATTCAAACCTATTCTTTTAAACTGTAAAATTTTAAAGTCTTCTGTTTTCTTAAAGGTCTATTTTTCCTCCTTTTGGATTATACTCTACTTTGCAAGGTGCATTATTATTAGTTGTAAGTCTTCTTCAAGGGGGGAAGGCAGCTAGTAAGTGTTAAAGTGTCTGAGTCTGGATTTGAACTCAGGTCCTCCTGACTCCAGGGCCAATGCTCTCTTCATTGTGCCACCTAGCCACTCCCAAGAATTCTTAGTAGAAGCTTACAGATCTTTTAGCTTCCTGACTGTGGATCTTTGATACTAGAGCTATTTTTTCTGCATTATTACAGTATGTTTTCTCTGTTGAGGGAACTCTGAATTTTGACTATGACATTCTCAGAACTTTTTCTTTTAAGATTTCTTTCAAGAGATAATGAGTCACTTTTTTCTATATTCACTTTATCTTCCAGTTCTAATAGATCTGGGTTGTTCTCATTTATAATTTTTTGAAATATAGTGTCCAGACCTTTTTTTAAAAAATCATGGTTGTTATGGAATCTAAAGACATTTAAATTTTCTCTGAGCTGTTTTCCAGAACAGTTGTCTTTTTTATCATATATCTTACGTGTTTGTCCACTTCTTTCAGTTTTGCTTTTGTTCTAAGGTTTTTGTAATCTCACAATATCATTGATTTCTATTTGTTCTATTCTAGTTTTCAGTGAGTCTGTTATTGGGATAAAATTTACCACTTTCTATTTAAGCTATTTGTCTCTTTTTAGCTCTTTCCTCAAGAGGTTTTATTCTATTAAAAGCCATTTCTTCTAGGTATTTATATGGTCCTTGTAATGATTAACTTCTTTCCCTCCAAGTCTTGCCTTGCAGTTTTACTCATTCTTTCATTTGGGAAATCTCTCTAATTAAGATGATTTTTATCCTTGTCAGTGTTTTCCTTGATTTAGTAATCTCTCTAGTTTCAGTGCTGGACTGGGGCTTGTTTCAGGATGAGAGCTTTGGGGTGCACTTTGGGGTACAGTTGTCTGTGCTACTTAGTCTGGCTCTATGTCTGGGTTCCTACACTGAAACACTGAGGCCAGATCTTCAGGTGCCTCTCTGGCATCTCAGAAGAATTTTAGGAACCCCTGAACCCCTGATTCTTGAATGTCCAGGTTTGAGCACTGTGCTGTTCAATGTTTTTCTTTGGCACTTAGTTCACCATTCTCTGACTTTCTGATCACCACAGGACTTTTTTGGGGGATGAACCTGTCTTGCTACTTCTAGATACAGATCTTTGTGGTCTACAATGTGTCAGGCTTTGGATGTGCTTGTAGTCTACTTTGTGTTGGGGATAGACTTTGCTAGCATCTCCCTTTCCTATTGCTCTCAGACTTCTGGCTGACCTCTTATGCAGTTCCAGGATGGATACTACTTTGTTAAATTTAATATATGTTAAAAATAAAACTGTGTAATGTGAGTTTATGGTTTCCCATGGAGTCTTCTTTTTTGTTGTTCTTTGTATATTGTAAAGCTTGTGCTAGTTGATAATTACTGGTAAGATGATGAACAAATATTTTGGGGACATATAATGGAATTTTATTTCTAGTCTTTGACCTCCTTTGCAAACATACCCAGGAGTGAGATTATTGGCTCAGAGGATATGAATTTATAACCTTTCTTTGTTATCATACTTTCTTTGAAAGTGATCTAGAGAATTTGAGGATGGCTATATTCATTAGACTGGCCTAAGTAGACTAGAATGTTAAACATTCGTTAATACTAGACATATTTTGCTGACCAAGCAGCATTGGGACCTCAGTTGACATCTCCTTCAGTCTGTGTTTTCAGTGTCTCCATCTGTCTCCCGCTGATGATATGCTCTCTCTTTGTTCCATTCCATTGCCTCTCCCAATCTCATAGCTGAAACTGCTTTCACAAGACAAAAACTGCCAGAGCTCATTATAATTGCACATGGATTTTGCTATATTGCAACTCGAATATTTTGAATTGACTTCTGAAAGGTAAAAAGAATTAAAGGAATAATTTCTTCCATTCTGCCCACTCCTTTTTTGATTGAGGGTAACAATTACACTGCATAGATCTATTTTTATGCCTCCTTCCCCACACCCTCTGCCCCTGTTTAAACCTGAAATATGAAAGATGTGCAGCATTTGTTAGAAAAAGTTCTGCCTCAGCTTCAGAGCAGGTGGAATATAAATTCATTAGATTCCTGAGAGGTTAGAGGCAGTGAGTTGCAAGGGCTAATGATAACTATCATTTACTGTATATGGGGCTTTAAGGTCTGCAAAGCACTTTACAGACATGATCTCATTTGGTCTTCACATCTACTCTGTGAGGTACCATAAGTACTATTATTATCCCCCATAAGATATATGTGTGTGGGTTGTCTAAATACACAGACACAGCTCACAGGTGGCATGGGGAGATATTATCTGAGGTCTGGCCCATATTGGCACAAAGTAGGAGAAAGACAATGTCTGTAACACCAGCACAATAGCTAGGAAAAGGGCAGGCAAGATCTGGATCAGTCAAAATTGTGCAAGTTTTCCT
>JAQQSW010014985.1:0-11988 GCA_028646575.1 Pseudocheirus occidentalis | reverse complement strand
AGGCAGTCTTTCGTAGTACTTTGAGTGTCTTGCATAGTACTTTGAGTGTTAGACCTGGCTTCATATCCCACCTTCCTGGCTTTGTGATCTTGGGAAAATTACTTTAGCCTCTCTAACCTCAGTTTCCCTGCCTGTAATATGAGGCATGATTGTCTCTCAAAAGGCTATTTGGAGACCCAGGGGAGATAATATATACCTTAAAGTGCTATATTCATGTCAGGTGTTATTATTATTGAGGAGAAAAGATGTGTACTTGGGATAATAATAGGATGATTTCATAGGAAGAAAGTGTAACATGAAAGCTTTCCTCTAATAAAGCCTGTATAATGTTACCACCAGAGGCCTGAGTAATAAACCTAGGAATAGAACAGAAAGTAGATCCAGACCTTCTCTTGCTGCCGCCTGAGTGTCTTTGGGCCCTCCCAGCACCAATCTTGGTTTCCACAGACATATCAGTGTCCCACATTGGCATCAAATACCAACCCTCTCAAGATTTTCTGCCTTCCTCTTATCTCAGCACTGAACCTAAGCATGGACAGGTTCTACCCTGAACACTTAGCAAAACCTCCACTTATTTCTTGGTCACTCTATTGAGGTCTGCTGTTGTTGATGAGGTTAGGGTTTTTTGGCCCTGACTCACCTCTTTTGGGGTTGGGTTGCGTTTGTGCTCACTCGGTGGTCAGACCCAGTTAAGGCTTTCAGCCAGGGCTCATCCTACAAGACAGCCTGCTAGGCCTAGGGTTTTTCAGCCACTGTGGCTCAGGTTTTCAGCATCTCTTTGCGTGTATGTTTAAGGAAAAACCCAAAAAGAATCACAGCTGGAGTCTTACTCCAAAGCTGCCTTCCAGGGCATTGATGAGACACCTGAGCCATGAGCTGGGTGGCAGACTATAGTATGTTTGATTTAGAGTCTGAAAGATCTGTGTTAAAATTCTTCTGTAGACATTTACCCAGCTAGCCTTGTGACCCTGAAGGAGTCACCTAACCTCCTTTATTCTCGGTTTCCTCATCTGTAAATTGGGGATTATAACAGTACCTACCTCACAGGATCGTTTAGAGGATCAAACGACATAAGATAAAGTACTTTATCATTGTCACTGTCCTTTCCACCCTTTGACACCAGGCCCCCAGGTCAGGGGGCTGTCTGTCGCTGGTGAGGTGCAGACTTGCTGAGATCTGAGATGGGGGGAGGGAGGTCAGAAAAAATCCAGCCTGAGGGGGCAGGGGAGGAGTGGAAGGTCTATATCACTTGGGCAGAAAACTTCGGCTCTCGACTTCCTCCTCCCTAGTCCCCTCCCCTCCGACTGCACTAAATTAATGCTGAAGGTGTCTGAGTCAGACAAACTCAAGCGAAATATAACCAGCCTCAGCTCTCCTCCTGCCTGTCCCCACCCCTCGAAACCCAAACACTCAATGTAGGGAGGGGAGCATAAAATAAACTCTTCTCTTAATTAGTCCGATGACGTGTCAGATTCACATTAGCATCCACCAGGGACGATTGGGCTCAAACTCTGAGCGGGGTGTCAGGGGCTTTCTAGATCGATCTGGCAGCCTTAAGGCAGGCCAGCTTTATTGCCTAAACCCGCTGGGAGGACGACCTTCATCCGCCACTTTTGTTCTGTGCCCACGGACCGGTCCCGGGTCTCTTTTTTAAAAGCTCAGAATTCTGGGCTCCATCCAACACCAGGAAGAAGCTGCCGCTGGGGGCCCTGAGGAAGAGTGGGAGTATTATTCTGATGAAATCGCTTCAGACTTCATAGATGACGGAGTTTCTGGACTCGCACCTGACCAGACAGCAGAAGCTAGAGGGAGGAGAGGCAGCCGCCGCTCCCCTCCGCAGCTGGCTGGATCAACAGCTTGGCACAGTGGCTGGTGCCAACCTGGTGATCAGGCTGGATTGGGGGTGGGGAGTGAGCATAGATTTTATGCCTTCGAAGGGCCAAGAGGGACTAGATTTGATCCACTTGGCCCTGAAGGACAGAACTAGGAGCAAAGAAAGGGCAGAAGTTACAGGGAGATTTAGTCTCGGTATCAGGATGATGATAATAAAACAATAATGATGATGATGATTAAAAAAACATAATTTTAGGGGGGAAAGCAAGGCAATTGGGCTTAAGTGACTTGCCCAAGGTCACACTGGGGTATCTGAGGTCAAATTTGAACTAAGGTCCGCCTGACTCCAGGGCTGTGTTCTCTACTCACTGTGCCACCCAGCTGCCCCCAAAATAGCATTTATAAAGCAATACTTTGCAAATACTATCTCATTGGATCTCCATAACCACTCTGGGAGGTCATTGCTATTAGTACCCCATTTTACAGATAAGTAAACTGAGGCAGACAAAGGTTAAAGGACTTGCCAAGGGTCACACATCTAGTAAGTGTCCGAGTCTGGATCTGAACTCAGTTCCTTATGATTCTTAGCCTAGTGCTCTATCCCCTACACCACCTAATTTCTTGCTTAGAAGTGGCATAGACCTCTTTGGCAGATAGGAATTTCTCCCTCACTTAATGTTGTAAAGGAAGGGAATTTCTGGACCGGCTGGTATCTGAGGATCTTTCCAACTGTGAGTCTGTGATGCTATTATACAGAAAGGAATGGACAGATGCTTCCTGGCCTGGCCCAGCTTGGCCTGGGAGTTATTCAGCAGCTCTGCTTCTCCCTGCTTCTGCCTCTCCCTCTCCAATAGCTTGGCCTGGGAGTTATTCAGCAACTCTGCTTCTCCCTGCTTCTGCCTCTCCCTCTCCAAGATCAAAGGTGGGTCTGGGGGTGGGGTGGAGTTGCTATCTGGAACACATGCCCCCACTCATCGCTTTGGGCTCTGAATCACTTGCTGCCATGTGTCAGACGGTGCCTGCACAGGAAGCCAATTTGACTGAATTCAGTTACAAACAAAAATAACCATTGAATTAGATAATAGCAATCAGATTTTATCCCTTTTTTATACATACAGAGAAAGAGAGAATGCAAGCTCAATCAGGTCCCACCATACTGGACAAACTTCAAGTATGGGCCTGGTGACAGAGAGACTCAATGTCTGTTATCTGAGTCCCAGCTTCCCTAGAGCTGGACACACTCATTTCTGGGTGGGTGGAGTAAGGGGGGATGGATTTTTCAGCCTCAGCAACTGTCTAAGGCCAGGCTCCAAAGGCAGAATTCTTAACATTTTTTGTGGATCATCTGATGGAGCCTATAACCCCCTCCTCAGAATAAGGTTTTTAGATGCATAAAATAAAACACATGGGATTATGAAGGAACTCAATTAGACTGAAATATAATTATAAAAATATTTTAAAAAACAAATCCATAGATTCCAGGTTAAGAAACCCTGTGGATGATCTCAGAGATTCCTTCTAGTGCTAGATCCTCTGGAGGCCTTTCATGTGTCGGTGTTTCCATCCCCAGAATTCCTACCCCCTTCTCTACCACGGGGTGTGGGCCCCCCTCTTCCTTTGCTTCCTTTTCTTCCTTTTCCTTCTTCTCCAGGGTCCCTGCTGATGTGCCTAAGACAGTGTGCTCTCTACCAAGAAGAAACCTCTCTTGGGGCATGCCCAGGAGGGAGGGAGGGCTATGGCTTTGAGGATCACTTTTAGAGGCTAAGAAAATAAGCCAGTTCTTTCTTGATAGTCCATTTCCTGGATCAATTACCCCCATCATTGGGGCTGTTTGACTGTGTGCCATTAAATCTCCCGTTTGGGAGATCTTTCTTAGAGTTCCTCCTTCTAAATGCTCCACATTCTCCAAAGTCAGACTTTAGATTGGAGGGGCAACACACCTTAGTTGTTGGATTATTGAGCTTGAGTCAGAAAGACCTGGATTTGAATCCTGCCTTGGACATATACTAGTTCCATAACCCCAGAGGAAGCCCCTTTCTCTCTCCAGGTCTCAGTTTCCTCATTTGGACTTGATGACCACTAATGTCCCTTCCACTTCTTAATCTTTGTCTAATACTGTGTTCTCATGGTTAAATATTTGATCCTCTTCATTCATACCTTTTGCATGGTCTTCTCAGTCTGCTACCATTCTTTGTATGTCCTTCTAAATTAGTTCTTAACCTGGGATGCCTGGATTCTCAAGGAATCCGTGAATAGATTTCAAGGGATCTGTAGTTTCATGGGTTTTTTTCCACATTTTGTTAACTCTATTTTTAAGCTTAAAAAGTCTTTTAAGTTAAAGCTTTATTTTTTAATTAAAAGAAATTAATTTTCTCTCCCACCTTCCCACCCTACTGGAAACACCTCTCTCTCCCCCCAAAATCCTGGTAACAAATATGCGTATTCAAGCAAAGCAAATTCCCTTATTGGCTCTGCTCAAAAATATGTTTTATTCTGCACCCTAAATCCATAACTTCTCTATTAAGAGAGGGGTAGCTTGCTTCATTGTTAGTCCTAAGTTCTTGGCAAGCCTCTGTATTTTATTTAAACTTTTTTAAAATTAAAAAATGGAAATTTATAATTAAGTTAATTAAATTTTAAAAATGTTAAAAACTGTTATTCTGAGGAAAAACTCTGTAGGTTCCACCAGACTGCCAAAGAGTTCTATGGCACAAGAAAGTAAGACACTGTTGATCTAAAGCCAGAGTTAGAGGAATCTGGTAAGAAAGAAGTACATGGGACCAAGGGTCTGGGAATGGAATATTTGGGATCCAGAGATGCAGGGAGTAGGTGAAGAGAGCATCATGGGTACTCCAATGGAGATTGCTGAAATGGAATTTGGGCTGGTCCTTTCACTTCTAAAATTTCATTATTTCCCTGGAGCTCGGCCATGTCCTCTACGCCTAAAATTTAATTAAAAAAAAAAAGAATGTGGATATTAGGTTTGCCGTTACCTTTATTTACTGAAAAATAAAATATCAATGGCTCAAGCATCTAAACTTCCCCCACTCTGGGCTCCATCTCTGCCCAAGTCTGAAACCCTTGGTCCAAATCATCAGCAAACAGGCCCTGCCCCCTGCCCACATCCTCTCATTGCAGAATACATTCCGACTGTGAGTGCCACAGCTGTAATCACTGGGGAAATCTGACCCAGAAAGAAATGGAAAAGTGAGAAAAGGAAATTGCTACTAGTGGGTAAGATAAGATAAATAAAAACTGGCAGCCAGGCTCTTTTTTCTCTTTGAGCACAGAGCCAGGCTCTCTCCAAGTACCTGTCTGGCCCCTCCTCCCTATGACATCTTTAGGTGAGGAGTCGCTTAGCTCTGCTGAGTGTTAGTTTCCTCATCCATAAAATGAAAGGGCTAGACTAGTCTCTGATGTCCCTTCCAGCTCTAGGACTACGGCCCTATGAATGTTCTCTTCAAGAATTCGAATAGTATTAAATATAATATATATTTTATTGATGGACTTTGTTTTTATATAACCTACATTTCTCCTATGATGCAAGACCCACCCAATCTCAGAGATAAATGGGACCTTGGGGGCCATTCTGTCCAATTTTCTTCTCCAGTGTAAGAACACTTTCTACAATATTTACAGACCAACTTCAGCTTAAACACTTCCAGTGATGGGGAGTTAATCAACTAGTATGGAAGTCTATTCCATTGATGAATGGCTTTGGTTGCCAGAAATTGCTTATGTTGAGCTCTGCTTAAATTGTCCCTTCTACATGAAATCTTTCTGGACTTCCCTCTCCCTTACCCCACCTGCTAATACCTTCCTGTGTATTAATTGTGTGTATATTTTATAGACATACTTGTATGTACATCTTATCTGCTGGGATAGAATGTAAGTTCCTTGAGGGTAGGGACAAATTCTCTTTTGTCTTTGTATCTTATTGGGTATCTAGTAGGTACCTAAAACATGCTTGTTGATTGATTGTTCGATTGAGTCAAAATCTTCATCCCTGCAGCTAGAGCCAACAACTATAATCAGGGATTTGTCCTAGAGCTCAGAATTTGGAAGTCACCATGATGTATCGGACTTAATACTTAATTAGCAAGAATAATTAAAATAAGAAACACAAACTTGTTCCTTTCTCCTACTTGGGCTGCAACTCATTGACTCTGGTCTTTATCCCTTGGGACTTTCAGAATGTGTCTTGTATTGTCCATTTGACTAATCTCTTAGAACTCAGAAAGATTCATTTTTTTAAAAATCAGGATTAGCACCATTCTCTGTTTTGCTCAGCTGTTATGTATGTGGTCTTGTATACCTAACTGGATTCCATATCAGTTGTATATTCAGGTACATATGTGCCTTATATATGATTCTGTAAGGCAGCTATGGCATAGTAGAATGAGATCAAGGTTTGAATTCTGACTCTTTCGTTTAACATCTGCATGACCTTAGGCAAGTCTATTCCCCTAGGCTCTGTTTTCCTCATCAGCAAAAATGAAGGATTCTTTCAATTCAAGGGCTTATATTTGCCTCATCTGTGAAATGGAGTCATAGAGTTACAGTAGTCTGTGGTTGATACCACTCATTTGTAGGTCAGCTCAGTCTGCTACCAGAATAATTCCCATATTTAATCTCAGCATTTGAGTATTAGTATTGGGTATTTTGGATATTTTTTCCTTAATTATTGACTTCAATATTTCTCTCAATTAATCAATTAGTCTCAGAACCCCTACCCCAGTTGATCAAATATTTATTTAATGAACCGGAGAAATCTTTTTTTTCTCCCTAAATAGTTGCTCATATCTTTCAATATGGCAACCCCACAACATCTGCTAGGATGTACTCAGTGTTAAAGTTACTGACTATACAATTTATCAATAATGCAGTCAATAAAAACATGGATAGAAATAGATAGAAATATCTTTTTATAATAGTTTAACAATGAGAAAGATCACAGCCAGAGTCACATCCTACTATCAAAGTCACTGCAAATGGCTTCTTATTTTTAGAAATCCACTTCCATCATTCAGTTCACTAAAGATGCTAAACAAAATCTCTTTCTCAAGAATTCTCTTCACCCTCTTCACAAGATAAAGGTTTAAAATAGTTATATTAAAAAAGAAAGCCTCTTTGTATTCTTTCTGTCTTCTCCAGCTGTTTCTCACTGATGACAGGAAAAAAAACTCTCCTCTACCTCTTTCAGGCCATCATGACTCTTAATAATCTTTTTCCAGCTTCACTCCTCTTAAAAATTATCTTACTGTTTTCATGAAACAATAGACAGTTCTATATAGAAATAAGGATTTCCTCACCCCCTCTTTCTGTGTTTTCTCCATAATTTATCTCCAAACACCTCCATTAATTTTCTTAACTCTCAAAAAACTGCTAGCCCCAACTGCCAAATCTTAAGCATTCTTTTTGGCTCTTAAAGCCACAAATAGAAAAACTATCACTTATAGCAACTATGGTTGGTGAAACAAGTATTATATTTCCTTTCTGCCAAAAAATTTTCAGTCCCATGAAAATCATCTGAAGGTATATAAAATCCAAATTAATATTAAATTCATTACACCTATAATATGAAACACCACTTGCCAGGCTATTGTAAATAATGAGAAAAAGATTATAGAATTATCAGTAGTAATTTCAATGGTTAAATAGAATCTTGCTACATGCAAAACATATCAAGAAGTGCAAAAACAACATTATATATAATTCAGTGATGAATTCTATGTAACTGAATGACCAACCATGTCTACAACTGCATCTCCTTATTCTCCCACAGTCTCATCTAGCCTATTTATTGGTTGGATGGTTCTAATTCTGTTGTGATCAATGGATCTTGCTACATGTTCCTAAGTTTGTTAACGTTATAGGCTTGCTACCAATATTTTAAAACTCTATGACTTGTCTTTTTATCCTGGGAAACTGTACAGCTGAGGTTCCAGGCAAGAAAGACATTCCATTTGTGTTCCACTCTCCATGGGGTCCTCCCCATTTGCCAATAGATGAAGCTATTGGTTTTCTATGTGGTATCTGCTTTGCTTAAAGCAATACCTTTCTTGGAGATTCTCTGTCCTATTAGGGAAACAAGTTGGAGTTCAACATTCTTGAATTGCTTTATGAATATAGTTTTGGGGTAGTTAGGTGGCGCAATGAATAGAGTGCCAGGACTTGAAGTCAGGAAGACTTGAGTTCAAATTCAAACGTGTGACCCTGGGCAAATCACTGAACCTCTGTGTGCCTCAGTTTCCTCATCTGTAAAATGGAGATAGTAATAACACCTACTTCTCAGGGTTGTTGTGAAGAACAAATAAGTTCATAATTAGAACACACTTAGCATAGAGTCTAGCACATAACAGGCATTATATAAATATTACCAAGTATTGCTGTCATTATCATTGTTACAGAAAACAGTTCTGCTTTTGAGATTGCATCTAATCTCTATCTCATTTGGGCTAGAAGTTCAGTTTCCACCCAGAGGTCTGATTCCATTACTCATACTTGGCCTTGACACTTCAGCCTACTCTGTTTTTCTGACCTAGTTCAGTTCTCCTCTCCTTAGTCAACCTCTTGGCTCTCCATTCCCCATATAGTGTGCACTGTATTAGTGTGAGGCATAGTGTGGACACCCAATCATCTTTAGTTTTACTGCAGCTCAGAACTCCCCAAATCAAGCAATCCCCCAGCCTTAGTCTACTCTAGTAGTAGAGAATGTAGGCATGGGATGTCTTGTCTGCTGGTTGTATTTTGATGGTTGTATTCTTCAAATTATTGTCATATAACTGATGATGAGATCAGGGTTACTATTTTCTAGCATGTTGGAGGCCTCCATCTCTGGTTCCATTGCTCCCCCATATTCCAACCCATATATATTTGGAATTCTACTTTTCACAATCAACTTTACATTCTTCTTTTAGATGCATTTATCTCTCAATAAATAAAATAATAATAAATAAATAAAATGAAAATAAACAACTCAACAACCCAACTTCTCTCCATGTAGGGCCACAATCATAAGTGAAAATAATTCTACTTCTTTGCTTGTGGACTGTGCTGCTGGTAATCTCGACTGTACATCAGACTGTGGTGACCTTTGTTCTCTTGGTCTTTCATCTTCAAAAATGGGTTCATTCATGAACTCTAAACTCTCTCACACAGGAGAGCAGGGGGAATGGGGATGAGAGGGGTGATGATGGAGGGGAGAGCAGGGTGGGAGGGGAGGATTGCTGGAAGCACACACTTCTGTAAAGGGACAGGGAGAGGGTAGAGAATAGAACAAGGGGTGGTGCATGATAGAAAGGAGTGACATATAATGAGTTTCTCACAATATGTCCATTGTGGAGATGTTCTGGGTAACTACACACATACAGCCTGTATTGAATTGCTTCTCTTTCCAGTGGGGGTGGGTAACAAGGGAGGAAGGGAAAGAATCTAGAATTTAAAGTTCCATAATCAAATGTTAAAAAAATATGTATATAGATAGTAATAATAATTATTATTAACTACATGCAACTGGGAATTAAGATATACAAGCACTGGGGTAGGGAGATCCATCTTGTCCTACTGGAAAGTCAGAGGGGTGATGGGGGAGGACATAGGAGAGAGCAGATTGGGGAAGGAGGTTATACAGTGGGATGGCTGTTTTGGGGTGGTGGGTGGGGGAAATATGGGGAGAAAATTTGTAACTCAAAATCTCATGGAAATGAATGATGTAAACAAGAAAATAAATAAATTAAACAAACAAACAAACAAAAATGGGTTCATTTTGTCTGATGTAAGTACTCTACTTTGGGAAGGCAGCAACCTCCATCTTGTCCCCGGATAACATTTGTTCTGTTGCCGTGGTCAGCTTAGCTTTGGTCCTTATTAAGCTGAGTTGTCACTTTCTGACCCAAAAGTTTCTTCAGCCTCTATGCTAACATGCCCTCTTTTCTCATTAAGGTCTTAATTTTCTTGACCAACTCCTCGTCCTAATAAGGGGGTGTGTAAATCAGTCCTCAGATATCATTCCCTATTTTTACTGACATCTGGTGTTTGGGGATGACCTAATAGATTGTACCTCAATCAATCAATACATCAATCAAGCAGCATTTATTACATATCTACTATATTCCAGGCCTAGAGTTGGGAACACCTGAGTTCAAATTCAACTTCAGTCCCTTACTAGCTGTGTGACCCTGGGCAAGTCATTTAACTTTGATTTGCCTTAATGTACTGGAGAAGGAAATGGCTAACTACTTTCATACCCTTGTGAAGAAAACCTTATGGACAGTACATTCCATCAGGTCATAACATGTTGGACATGACTGAATAACAAAATTTTACAAACACTGTGTAGGTACTAGGAATATCAACTCCCCCCCCCAAAACTAAACAATTAATGAAATAATCCCTCCTTCTGTGGAACCCACATCCCAGAAATATATGTGCATATATATTAATACATAAAGAGATATATATTAATTAGAAATATATTAATATTTTTATTTTTTTGCTTTTTGGAGGGCAATTGGGGTTAAGTGACTTGCCCAAAGTCACACAGCCAGTAAGTGTTAAGTGACTGAGGCCGGATTTGAACTCAGGTCCTCCTGACTCCAGGGCCGATGCTCTATTCACTGCGCCACCTAGCTGCCCTGAAATACATATTAATTAACCTATGGAAAATACTTATGAATAGAATTAATGCAAGGTATTCCAAAAGTCTTATTGTCATTCTAAGCTTTAATCATTTCAGAAGCATAAATGCTAAAAACTTACAAAATTTTTTGAAAGTTTAAATATTGAAATTTGTTTTATACTTACATAGTTTTGTGAATTTTAAATAATAATTTTTAAATTTAAATTTAACAATATGTAGCATCTGTCATTTTGCATATCCATGAGTTTCTAGACAGAACCATAGATGACACCTTCTTATTTGGCTTCCTTACTCACTTACTCTATTGCCATTAGACCAAATTGTCACATATGCATAAAAACTTCATTTCCTAAATGATTTTAAGGTTAAGATCACAATGAAATCCTTTCAGTCACTGAACAACAGCTGATGAAAGTTTTTACAACATCCAAAAATCACATACAGTGATGTACAGTACAAAACAGTGATTATATTGAAATGTAATAAGAAATATATTGATGGGGTGGCTAGGTGGCACAGTAAACAGAGCACCAGCCCTGAAGTCAGGAGGACCTGAGCTCAAATCTGGCCTCAGACACTTAACACAAAACTAGCTGTGTGACCTTGGGCAAGTCACTTAACCTCAACTGTCCTACCTTCCCCCTCCAAAAAAGGGAAAAAAAGAAATATGTTGATATATTAAGATTATAAATAATTATATTGACACATTTTTAATAATCTGTAGCATTTATCAATCTAAAGTTATTATAATTTAAGAGTGCGCTAGGACTTTTGGAACAGCTTGTAAAAACAAACAGGGTAGTTGAGCAATGTGGTCACTAGCAGATGGCAGAGATCAGGGAAGACTTCATGTAAGAGGGTGGTACTTGAGCTGCGTCTAGAGGAATTGTAAGAGGTAGAGGTGAGGAGGGAGTGCATTCCAGGCACTTTGGATGGCAAATGCAAAGGCCATGGGAGATAGAGTGCTATGTGTGAGAAACCACACAAAGGCCAGTTTGTTTGGACCATAGTATACAGAAAGAGGAGTAGAGCATTTTGAGGTTGCAAAGATAAGATTGGGGCAGGTTCTGAGGGACTTTAAAAGCTGAAGAGAGGGTTATTATAAGAAAGGGACTTTGTAGTTACATGGTTGTTGTTCAGTCATTTTCAATCCTGTCTGACTCTTTGTGACCCATTTGGGATTTTCTTGGCAGGGACACTGGAGTGGTTTTCCATTTCCTTCTCTAACTCATTTTGCAGATAAGGAAACTGAGGAAAGCAGGGTTAAATGACTTGCCCAGGGTCAAACAGCTTGTAAGTGTCTGAGGCCAGATTTGAACTCTGGTCTTCCTGACTCTATGCTTGGCACTCTATTTACTGTGTCGCCTAGCTGCTCCACATACCATACCATACCATACCATACCATACCATACCATACCATACCATACCATACCATACCATACCACACCATACCATATCACATCACATCACATCACATCACATCACATCACATCACATCATATCATATCACATCA